>JAFVLL020038013.1:0-97337 GCA_021397915.2 Tor tambroides
AAAAAAAATGAAATAAAAAATCAAAAGTACAGTTTTGTTTGTTTGATTGATTTTTTTTTTTTTTTTTTTTGAAGCGCCATCATTGTGTTTTTGATGCCAGATGGTGTAGTTACGTTATCTGTAGGTCCATGCTAACCACAAAAATAGACATTCCCTATGGAAACCCATTTAATTAAAAAAAGGGCAAAAAAGGGACAGCAATGGGAATTATGGGAACCTGTTTCCACCCCACTATATACATTTTGTCTAACATTTTGGCCTTAGTTTCTTCTGAGAAGAAAAACCAAAATGGCAAAATATAAATTAAATTTTTTCTTTGAATTCTGAGTTTATATCTTGCATTTTGCAGAGAGAGAGAAAATGTCACAGTACTCTTAAAAAATACCCTTTTTATTTGACAGGTTTTCATAATTCCCATTGCTGTCTTTCCACAGAAGGAATAAAGTCAGAATAGTTTTGATTTGGAATCCCATGAAGTTGAGTAAATGAAGACAGAATATTTGAGTGAAAATTCCTCTTATTGGTTTTCTTACAGCATTTGTTTCATTATGGTAATGCTACACTGAACTGAACTCAAGAATCATAAAAACATACTGTAAATTCATGTCTATTTATAATACTAAGTATATTGTGTGTTAAAGTCTAACCACCCACTGTCAAATACCTGCTCTGAAGGAGATTATGGCTTACAGAGGGAACTGCTTTTGATCATGCTGAGTCACCATTAAGAATGCATTCTTGATTGTAATGTGAGGGCCTCTAGTGGTTAGGGACTGAACAGGTTAATAGAGTGCAGCCTGACATAGATGCAGACACTTATGAAGTATCAGTGTCACAATACCACATTATATACCATAACCATCATACATAGAGAGGTCATAACGCAATTAAATGCTATCATTTTAATAGCATAGTCAATACGAATAAATAAAGTACTGTAGGCCTCTGTTCATAGTGTCACTAGAGCATGGTAAGGCTGTAAGAGGAAAATATGTTACTTTATATTATATTAGAACTAGTATTGGAACCTGTTTAGATATTAATATTAGAACCTATTTGGATGTAACTGTATGAATTTTTCAGTTTTTAATTTACAGGTTTTATTTTAACTTCTGTGGCATAATTAATTTTAATAAATACATTTAATAATAAATTGAACCTAAAAATGGTTATATAGTTGTGTGTTGCCTTTTGTACATCATCATATTTATTGAACACATACATTTTCTAATTGAGGAAGGAAAAAAAATACAGAATTATTTATTTATTTATTTATTTATTTATTTATTTATTTATTTATTCAAAGGCTGGAAATCATGAAATTAAGCAGAAAATTAAGCAGGAAAAAATCATGCTTGACAAACAGACATAGATAGATAGATAGATAGATAGATAGATAGATAGATAGGAATAATCTTAATAATATTAATATTAGCTAATAATAATAATAATCTTAATAATATTAAGATAATATTTTAATCATTTATTTTGGCTGTAGCTAATAATTATATATTTTTTATATTTATTTACTTAATATCACATTTAAGTTTGACCTATTGTCTTTACAAAATCACACTACTTAACAGATGAAGCTATATTTTATGAAGGGAGTTCCTCGCAGGAGGATCATCCTTGGCATGATAGTGTTTAAAAGCCGCTGACATAACAGCAGTGAAAGCAGGTGTATATGCAAAGCAGTCGCGGGTGGGCGTGGCCTCGTCTGTTAAAGCGCCTCTTTTGACCATTCATAATTCAGGTAGGCGGTGTTCAGCACAAGGAGGGGCGTGTCTTGACGCTCAAGCCGAAGTTGCGAATCCATCGAGGTAATGAAATGGTTACAAGTCGTTCAGTCCGGATAATTAGACACAATTACTTTTCAAAAAACAAAAACAGCGCAAAAGCAAACCATTCCAGCTGTGTTTATTGTAACAGAATGTGCTGTGGAACGAAGACGTGAGTGCGCGCGCTGGAGACGCAGACGCTGGACTGTCAATGCCCGGATTCTCTATTGATCATGCTAATGTATGGAGATATAACTTCTTAAAATAAGCAGAAATGTGGTCGGCTCGTTTTCTTCTCTTCTTCTGCCTCGTCTTCATAACTGTGGTGTTTCAGAGGAGCAGCGGGCAGTCAGGTGAGTGATGGTGCCGGTGCGTAAAGGGTCTTGGCAAGCTGCGCACTTGTCCGGTGTGCGCTGTTGTTATCGACTACTTTGCTGCACTTAAACGACCGGAGATTGAAAGATTGTGAAGTGTATGCCTTAGGCACAGTGTAACCCTCGTCTTTATGACGACCAGAGGAGGAATTCATTGGAATCACACACACATTTGAGGACTCAATGCAGCGTGTACCATCTCTGTTCCTTTATACATTTCGTCCAGTGTTTATTTTGTAATATTAGCCAATCAGTAGTCATTGCACGCCAGGCAATCTGGTTTCATCGATATTTATCACTTCCTTTTGGCTCATATAAGTAGCAGCAGAGTATATTTAATATTGGGGATGACGGTGATGATTAAAAAAAATGAATTACTCATAATACACATGCTTATAACTTTTGACCAATAGTTGGCACTGTCACGAAATTCGTAAGGTATTGTCAGGACATTGTAAAAATATCATGCAGAAAGTTTCGAGTCAATACACCAAATCATTGCTGAGATACAGCCTTAGTCTGGGATGCCTGCTGTCAAACTTGTTGACATGTTACATGAGAACTTGGGAATGTAAAAGAAAACATTTGATATCTCAGTCCAGCATGGTCTGAAGATGATCTGACCTTAATTTGGTGAAGATCCAGTGAACTCTGAGAAGGAGTTAGAAAAAAAAAAAAAGTTTTTTCAATGCATTTCAAAATGGCTGATGCCCAATATGGCCGACCTTGAGTCACGAATTTAGGCCAAACAATTGAAAAGTTCTAAGCAAAACCAGTAGTTGGTTCAGTCCACAAAGGGATCACATATGCCAGTGATATCTGACAAGTTTTGTTTCAATGGGCAAAAACATTGCAAAGATTTCCCACTCCCTGTTTGGCAACCTTGCCACAAAAATTCTTGTTGTGTGACATGAGCGGTTTGGTTAATCAGATTTTGTAATAGTTTGACGGTGACCTGAACGAAATTTGATGAGGAAGCACTGTAGGTGTATTTTGATATCATGCTTTTTATGAAATTGAAAATGGTGGAAATTGCATGACTTAACATGTTCCAAAAAAAAAAAAAAAAAACATTTTATACCAGTGTTGAAGGCTTTAAAGAAGAAACGGAAGTGCAACTTTGACCTGTTGGTGGCGCTTGAGAAAATGAGATGGAAACGCCAGAATGGCCATCGGGAATGTTGAGACTCTTCCTAGTCTCTGTGATAAATTTCACAACTTGATAGCATGTGGTTCTATGTGCTGTCATAGACTTCCAGTCAGGGGAGAGTCTATTTTAATGCGTCGATGCGCGTAAAGGCGCTTAGTGGAACGCAGCGCGAGAGCGCGCTCAGCAGAACGCGCATTTCCCGCGCGCTTGGCATCGCGCTGCGGACCCCTACGCTGTGTTCAAATAGCTGCTCAGCATATTTCTGCATCCCTACAGTGAGAAGCGAACTCAGCGTTGGCGGTACATGAATTAAGTTTTGTTGTACAGTGTATGAACAAGGAAAAATGTGGAAGGAGTTTATCATGACACAAATATAAGTGAGCGTTGTGACGCCTGTATCCATGGAGGCAGACTTGTACTGTTGATTTATGTGTTTTAGCTCTTATAATGAATATAACTGTTGACTTGAATCGGCAAATCTCATCGAAACATGTTCACAGTTTACCTCAAAAGCAAATCATGTTATTATAGGGATTAAGATTCTCAGTTTACTTCTGAGTTTTTGTTTTTAATTGCTGTTCTCAATAGTCATTCTAATTCAGTGAACTAAAGTAAAATATTATTACTTTATTTTTTTATTTATTTAAATCTAAACATGCTTTCATGATGTACAGCTATTTTACACATTTAAAAATATATATAAAATTAATTTAAATGTATTTATTTATTCAATCAATCATTCATTCATTCCTAGACATACTAGACACACAGGTTTAGTGAGATTTGCACAAACATGGATGAAATGTTCTGAGACTATAATATAATCTTTACTCTAAAGTTTGTAGTTCAAATGAATAACATGACTGAATTTTATGAGTGATCAATTAAATTAAGGCTCATGGTTACATTGCATTTCAGTCTAATTGATTATCTATAATTTAAGATAATAAATCATTGTACATTAATGATTATTTGTATAATGGTCAAATTACTTCAACTGAACAATTGAATGCATCTCTGTTTGGAGTCACATCTTGTATTTATTACTGAATTGATAAGGTGAAGGTCAATTTGAGGATTGTAAGACCGCTATAGTACCGAAACATTTTTCATTTACTGGAGGCTGTTTGTTGAAGATATTTTTAAAATCCCCCATGCAGAAAACTCTTCACAAATTATTTCAGGGTCATCAGGTTTCATATTTTTGCTGTTCATTTTTTTTTTTTCATATATGTTCCTTTATATCTAATTTCTGCTTCAGCTCACTCAGTGTGCAGATAAATGGCACAACATCTGACCCAGGCTGAGATGTGACATTTAAGTTCTAAAGGATATTGACTCGGGAATGCAGTCAAATTATTACTCAGCGTCAACTTGGATTAAGCCCCATTTGAGAGCCCCAATGAGTCTCCCAGTAATTAAGCTTGTCACTGATATGGTGTCTAGACATGAATATTTTTTATGGGCAGGAAATGTTGTTTGCAATTTCAGCCAAGCTTAATCCTCTTATTAGGAATTTGTTTGTCATGGAGTCATAACTTTAAAATACACTTGTTGTCCATGTCTTACAGTAGAAGGACACTTATTGCAGTTTTGTGGACATTTAATGATTAATAATGTTTCAACCGTAATCTTTTGTAATAACATTAATAATTATTATATTCAACATTTTCAGAACTGCAAATCATGCAAATTTCAGAATATCACAAAACCTGCCAAAACACACACACACACACACACACACACACACACACACACACACACACACACACACACACACACACACACACAAACACAAAACAGTTAATTGGCCAGTTATATTTACTGGCTTGCAACTTTTTGTTATTTACTTTTGATTTTAGGGTTTTATTTGTGACCCGGACACATCCTTGTGAGAATCACCTGCATAGTTAAAAATATTAATTGTCATGTATTTGTTTTTTAATGATTTTAAAATCTTTTTTTTTTTCTTTCTTCATAAGAGTTACCAAGTTTTTTCTGCCTCAAACAACATGGACGTGTCAGTTCTTTGGTGTGGAGTAAACCAATAAAGCTAATTATAATCTATGGGACTGCCCTTTTTTTCAAGGAACTTCAGAGCAGTCAAAAGAATTCTCCTTTTCACTAGCTTAAGGGTTTGTTTTTTCCACCACTTGACATTCTTCTCTGAAAAGAAACGCCTGCTGCTCTCTTTCTGTGGTTGTGGCATGGCTTCTGTCCGTTTGCCTCCAAGACATCGTCCCCCTCCTTCATCCTCAATGTCTCCTCACTGTCTCTCAGTCTTTCTCCATCCTCTCAGAACTGTTTGGCTCGGTGCCTCTTGGTCAGCTGTGATCCGTTACTTCCCATACTAATGTGATCATTTATACAGGCACTTATACAGGCATTTATACAGAACATCTGAAACTGAAGCAACAAACTGCATCTAAGACAGCTCATGCAAGTTTTAGCCTGGATTTCTGTTGGTTATTTCTGATGTAGCACAACCTCCTTGGCTTTTATGTTTGCTGTTGCTCTGGCCGTTTATTATTATTCTTCCTCCACGTTTTGAACAGCTTTAACAATAACTGAAAACACTTACTAGACTTTGCGTGCATGAAGGATCTGTGGCTAATTATATTTTGTGTAATTATGGGATAGATGGGATGTGTGGTTGCCTAGCAACTAGCAGTTAATTTGGCAATATTCAGAATGTTCTTTTTGAGTTTGACACCTGAAATTTCAGATTTTTTTTTTTTTTTTTTTTTTGGATTGTCTCAAGCCTTGAGTTTTCGTTGATCTAGAAATTCAAATGTAAGACAAATGCAACTCCATAGACTCCAATGTTGGTTGCTTGCAATTGGTGAAAATTGTACAGTTAGATTATTTTTACACAATTTGAAAATATTCATAATTTTACTGGTGGTTTCTTAAAGGTGGTTTTAATTGAAGTTGTCGTGCAACTTTTCTGTGTTGACGTCTACTTAATTTCACTAGCTTCTACAAAATGACTGATGAATTTCTTACAAAATATTGTAGATTTTTATTCTGTGTACTAATTTTACTAATGACCTTACTTGTCAACATGCAAAGATATGGGAAGCATTTCCTCCTCCCTTTTTTTTATTGTTAATGAGCCTTTTTATCAAAAACTATGTATGATTATATGGTCACTTGCATTTTGTTATTTGTATTCAGCATTGCTTTTTGTTGTTGTTTTTTTCTCTCTCTGCTGTTGGCATTTTTGGGTTGCGACTCACCAGTTGAGAAATGCTGGTTTAACAGAAAAGAGCAGAGAATCTTTTTTTGTTGTTGTTGTGCCGTTTATTGTGGATTAGCGTGCTGCTGTGCAGTTTGGAAACACTGGTCACTTTGTCCCCTTAAACTCTTCCTTGTGCACCAAGTGACCTGTAATAAATGAGCATGTGCTCAGAAATGGCAGTTGTGGTAGTGGATGGGAGAGAAAGTTAAAGAGGGACTGAAAGAGAGAGAGAGCAAATGGGAGAGAGCGATAAGCGATTGTACTTCAACATCTCTGTGTCTTCTTGTGTCCATCAAGCCTCATGGCCTCTCTTCTGTTGCTCTGTTTAGGTGAGATAGAGGGCAGATGTCACGTTGCAATCCTATAGAAATATCACTGCAGTTTCTCTCAGTTTAAAGGTTCATAAAACTCCTTCTGTGAAGGTGGGGTGATAGTGTGTCACCTTGGATTACTGGTTTAAAACGACCTTGTGAGAATCTATAATCATTGCTTTGTCCACAGTGGAGAGCTCATCACTTATGTCCCTTATTTCAATGCAGTGAAAGTTTTGAATAATAATAATAATAACAACAACAACAACAACAACAACAACAATAATAATATTTTTTAGTAGAAGTAATACTTACTTTTATTTATTTATTTAGTTATTTATTTATTTATGTTTGTTTGTTTATTTAGAACAAGACAGGAATGCAGATTAAGAAAAATCTAGTTGCAGAGCATAACACTTTTACTGGCTCACTTGCTTTAAGTCTCTAAATGAACAGATTAATCATTTTTCTCATGCTCTTTCAAATCATTCTGCATTCAGTTGAGTCTCTTTAATACTGGGGTCTACCATATGGTTTTACTACCTATATATAGCTGGCCACTGGTAAAGTCTTAGGGTTGGGCAGTGAGTTATTGGACACCCCCTTACTATTTGAATTCATTTCTTATTTTATCTCTCAGGGATATCCAGTACTTGGAATGATGGGAATTACATGTAGCTGCTGGGAATGGGCTGTACATTGCAAGAATGTAATTTCACACACACATGAACAAATTATTGTTTCACAGAACTATAATAACCTGACTGAGGGCACTGTCTGAACCAAAATTGATTGTATGTATAGAGTTCTGGTATACAGTTTATACCAAAGTATATGTGACCTTTAAATTCAAGTGTTACATAATTCATAACAAAATAAGTCCCACATTATCTTTTGGTTTGGTAAAATGAAAATTAGATGAAGCGTTTTTTCATTCGGATTATCCAAAGTTATCATGACCACATAGATATGTGTTGGTAACACTTTACAGTAAGGTTCCATTATTTAACACTGTTGAAATGGACATTAACTGAGATTAATAAATGCTTTAGATTTGTGGTTAAAAAGTATATACATTTTTATTGTTTAAGAAAATGACTGATCGTTTCACTAGATACAACCCTTATTCCTCGGCTGGGATCATGTAGAGCCATTTGAAGCTGCACTGAAACTGCACTTTAGACCTTCAACCCGTTGACCACCATTGAAGTCCACTGTATGGAGAAAAATCCTGGAATGTTTTCCTCAAAAACCTTAAGTTATTTGCGACTGAAGTCAGAAAGACATGAGCATCTTGGATCACATGGGGGTGAGTAAATTATCAGGAATTTGTTTTATTCTGGAAGTGAACCTTTCCTTGAACTTGAGCATCACTGATAGCATAGAAACAACCCGGAGCTCTGAAAACCTCTTTGCATGGTCTTTTATGTGTCATGGAGAAGCATCTTCATCATAACTGTATAAAAACATCACATCTCAGTGTGCAAGACATACTGGAGTGCTGTCACAAAATGATGTCCCTAATGGCATCAGTTTCTGTGAAAGATGGCATTTGTGATTTACCGGAACATCTTAAAATGTGCTGTACTTGTGTCTAGCTGTGTAGAAAGCATTACATCTCTTTTTTCTGTGTTGAGAAATTTTAGATAATGCACTGGTTTCTTGAAACATGTTAGGAGCTTAAACCTGGATTTGTAATGTGTATGAATTTATGTAACTGAGTGGTTAAACTAACAACTATCAGATATACTGATATTGACCAACCCAGTAGTTGAACCTGTCAGTTTCTTTGTTTGTTGGTTTATACTTAATTGTCTTTCTCTTTCTTTCTATTTCTTTTTGGATTTGTTGGGGAAATTATGAAAAAGGTTTTCACTGTGGAAAAAAAGGTCTTTTATTTGTTTATTTAAAAAGTAAAAATAATAACAGCACTCTTTTGTCTCTTTTGCTTTACTCATTTTAATTTGGATTACTCCTCCTGTTGGTATTAACAGAAGGAGGGTTCAAACATGAAGACCTGCAGGGCTTTTAGGATAGAGAGGTTTAGGGTGTTTGGTTAATAACATCTTTCACCCGCCATCTGCGTCTGCCTCGTTTTAAGAATTGGAGCAAGTCCTAAGGATTCTTTAGTGAGGGTTTCTTCAGAAGAAGGCAAGAAGAGAAAATGTAGGGAATAAACAGAAGTGCAATGTATAATTTGAACTCACAACTTACTGAGAAGTGGTGAAGTCATCATTGGGCCAGATTTAGGGAACAAATAATCTTTTGATTTTTGGTGGCCACTTTTGACTTTGCAACCCATCAGAACACCTTGATAACAGCATACCAACACCCCTACAACCACCCATGGACACAGCAAATGGCGGCAAATTGTAGTGTCTTCACTGGTCAAATTTTAGTAAGAGTTTTGGTTATAGTCCAACACTGATTCCCTGGGCAACGTGATCTTCATATGACAATGCTAATTATGATAATGGTGATGATGATAGTCATTATTCTGTCCTTTGTGGATGTGCTGTGACTGACGGTTCCAGCTGTTAGAATGGATTTGAGCAGCCCTGAAGGTGGCTGAGGGAAGAAAAACAATATTTGGGCTTGAGATGTCATTGGGAGATATATAGCATTATGATTACTGAGGATTGATAATGATGTTTAATTGATATAATAAAGGGAACAATGTTAAGATTTGATATTAAAGTATTTCATGGTTGTAGACTGGGGAAATTAATGCATTTACTTTTGAGATTAATTCAAATATATTTGATGCTGTAGTTAAATGCTAGCTTTTTTATAAAGTTCATTGTTTACTGGTTTTTGGGGTATGGCACTCTAAAATATTAGTCAATGGATTATAGAAATTACATAATATAAATTAATTAAAAGTAAGGTTTTTAGTATTTTTAGAAACTTTTTTTTTTGCGTTATTTTTTCATGACAACTGAGTACAGATTGAGGAATTTATGCATAATTGTAGTATTTGTACTGATTTTAATGAATGCTCTACATTTTTATATATATATATATATATATATATATATATATATATAACATGTATACATACATATACACACACACATATATATATATATATATATATATATATGTGTATATATATATATACACACACACACACACACACACGCACACACACACACACGCACACTCACACTCACACCACCTATTCATTTATTATTTATTATTAAAATTCAAGCAAATCATTATATTGTGAAAAGAGAATCACCCTTGGTTGTCACCCTTGGAATTAATGGAAAATTTACAAAAAAAAAAAAGGACAAAAATTGTCCGAACACATTAAGGTAATTAGAATTTAGTAGAAAAATGTAGCCTACTTAATTATCATAAAAAAATAATGTCACAATGTAAAATGTTAATGGTCCTAGAAATAGGCCTTATTGTCTTTTTGAAAAACATAATTTCTTAAATTTGCCTTTAATTTGCAAGTTATGTGATGTTTTTGTGAGATTCACCCTAATAGCTTTCTGCATTTGTCTCCACTTTAGTAAAACTTTACGTGCGTGCGTGTGCGTGTGCGTGTGTGCGTGTGTGCGCGTGTTTGGATTCAGTTTGCTGCAGTGATCTTTTTTAAAACATGATATATTGTTGGTATATTAGAATGGAGTGTAAACACCCTTACAGAAGAGTCCACACTGAAACTGCCTTCTTAATTAGGCGAATTAGCCAGAGATAAAAAAGGAAAATTAGTAGCGCAGCGCCACATGTTTTGTGCCGAAGTAGCCTGTGCTCATTTGCATGACAGCACATGTTGGCTGCTCATTATGGTCAGCCCTGACAATATGTTGCCTGATTGGACAGATTGCTCATCAGGAGAATCCAGGTCTTGCTATCCCACCTGGGACCCAGTAGCATTTTAACGATGCCTTTCAGCATTCAGGAAGAAAACACATACGTTCTGTAGTCTTAAACACATTTGCACAATCATGCAAATCCTCATAAGTATACGTTTGAGGTTGAGAAGACATGCAAACAGGTATAGAATGACCTTTAGTGTGAATACACAAACACAGCTCTTTGTGCTGGCTGGATCGAGCCTTTATTAAGTTGAGAATTACATTTTTCTTTGTACAGTGCAACAGCAGCGATTCAAAAGTAAAAATCACATTCATTTTATCCAAAGAAATTATATATCAACTTCTTTTGTTCTCTGATATGACACATTATTGACATAAGCTTCTGTAGAAGCCTCTAATCAGTTGTGTTAAATGGCCCATAATGGTATCCCAGTGAGGAACTACATCTCCTATGAATCCTATAAAGAAATCCACCAACTCTGCTGTGATCGCCCATTCCCATGAAGCACTGCTTTATTAGTAGTAGTAGTAGTAGTAGTTGTGTGTGTGTGTGTGTGTGTGTGTGTGTGTGTATATATGGTTGGTTTAGTCTGTGGCTTAAATCTTCACTGAAGAATGTTTTTAAAGCCATTGTGGAGAAAATGAATGGGAAAAACACTTCCGGAACCAGGGCTGCTGGCAAATGTGTGGTCACCGTTATGCTCTATTGTGCCATGGCAGGCCAGTGTTTCTGTCACCACACACAGTTCTGAGCCACGGTGCTCTTTTATACTCCTATATTTTTCCAGTGCCAGTCAATTAACACTAAATCCCAATTTTACAATTAATACTAAAGTAATTAATGGTCTCAAAGGCATGCTGATGTCTTACATGCTGCTTTCTGCCATATGTGGCCTGTGATCTGCCCGCTGTGAGCTCAGTCGAGTCTTACTCTGGGCTGTCTGTCACACTGGCTGGCAAAAGAGCTGTTCTTTGTGAAATGAAAGTGTCCAGCTGGATGTGATGTTCAATTCATCAGCTCCAGCCCAGGCTGGTTTGATAAATGACATGGATGCTCTCCTCCATTGCATGCGCACACACAATGACACAGTCTAAGCCACAATTGTTCTCCTGTGTCAACCGTACAATTATATGAACTAAGACATTTTTAGGGCACAAAGGCATGGAAATAAACTGGCATTTAGCTTTATATATTCAATGTAAAATATGCAAACGAGACAATGTATACAACACAACAACAGTAATGTACCAAATGTACAGAAATAGAAGATGAAGAAAAAGTACCGTTATTGCTATAACCACTTATTATATCAACACATATTTTGTGCAATATGGTATCACATGCTCTTTCTTATAGCTTTGACATTTAGGGAAAAGTTCTCATCCCATGGAGATACACTTTTAGAGCAGTTTAATCATTCAACATAAAAAGTATTTCAGCAATTCTGAGTTTCATATCATTCATGGAGTCATGCATCTTCCTGGGCACTTTGGGAAATCTAACTAAAGTCAGACCTTATGATGTATCTGCCATTCTTTAATAGCATATTCTCAGATATTATGAAAGTTTTTGAAGTCATCTTTCAGTTGCAAAGAAAAGTTCAGCTGCTATTATCGAGAGTAATGTTACAGCACTAGTCAAGCATCTATAGTCATTCTGATATGCTGATTTGGTGCTCTGGAAACATTAATTATCAGGGTTGAAAATGGTTGTGCTGCTTAATGTTTTTTTTGTTTTTTAGAATAATAGAATGTCTTTGAATTTTTTTATAACATTCTAAAAGTCTTCATTGTCACTTTGCTGATTATAAGTGTGTGTGTGTGTGTGTGTGTGTGTGAATGAATGAATGAATGAATGAATGTTATATGCTCTCAAGACTCATGGAAAGTGTCCATCCATGATTTGGATAACTTTGGTTTGGTTGTTTTAATGATAGAATTTGATGATAGAATACTTCAAAATTTGTCAGTGGAGTATTAGACATTATTAATTTCATGTTGTGAAATTTATTCTGAAGAATGAAATATTGTGCTTCAGATGACTCTGAAGGAACTGTAAGAAACTAAATGAATAACTCTCTGTTGGCAAGAAGCATTCAGTGTTGGCAGTATCACAGTGTATTACTTCTGCCATCCATTATAGTTTCCTGACAAGTAACCAGTGCTCCCTCGGTTTTGTCTTCACCTTGTAATGGTGTTAACCTCAGCTCTCGGTTTTCAGGCAGAGGGAGGTTTGTGTGAGGTGAGGCAGACTCTTTAACCATCCCACAGATAGAAAGTTACCCTTGACCTCTGAACAAACTGACAATGTGCTATTTCGGTATCCCTGCCTTTCCACAGGCTTCAAAAGTCAGAGTTAAAATCACTGTCTAAAAGTAAATCATGACTTCAAATCCAATAACAGAATTTTTCATAACACAGACATGCTATACAGATATAGTTCTAAGGTATCTGTATAGGCTACTTTTTACAATAAGAAGAGCAATAATACACAGGGTAATAATGTATCATGTTAAATTTGTTAATAATAATAATAATAATAATAATAATAATAATAGTTATTATTATTATTATTATTATTATTTTTTTTTTTTTGTTGTTGTTGTTGTTGTTATATAAATCAATTGTAAATTAATTGCAAATGTCAGTATTTGCTGAGAAAAGCTCCAAAAGGAATTGTGACAATAATGGGTTGTAAATAAATAAATTAAATAATAATAATTGTTGTTATTATTATTATTATTATTATTAGTAGTAGTAGTAGTATTATTATTATTATTATTATTATTATTATTATTACTACTACTATTACTACTAACAGTCACAATATTTTGGGTGGGCTTTTCTCAGCAATTGTAATGAATTTGCTGCTTTGTAAATAAATTTAGAGCTTCAAATTTCATTTTTCTTTAAATATTCCTCCAATAAATGCTAGCTTGTTTTTCATTTGTGCATTGTGTGTGATTATTAATCAGTATTACCACTCACACATAAAGGTTTATCTTAGTTTTGGTGTGGTCAGTCTATTTGGGCTCTGCTTTGTGCTCTTGTATACATTACTGTTTTGTCCGTAGTATTTTACTCTTCACTTTTACTCTATTAGCATAAAAGACATTACTGATTTCTTTCAGCGACAAGTTCTCTTTATTAGTTTTTCAAGCTCAATCCTTGAAAATGTAGCTGTTATCATGAAAGCAGCAGCCACATTTTGTCAGCATTGATAAAGCAGTGCGAGTCTTATGAACTCGTCAGATATAACATGCACATCATACAATCAAAACAAACACATTTTTCTTGCTGTTTCCTCATTTGAACCGTAAAAGCCCAAGTAGCTCATTTATGCTTTGATATAGTGCTTTCATGCCTTGTGTTGTTTTGAGTGCAAAATCACACAGCCACGACTATTTTATTTCATTTCATTTCACTAGGACGTCAAGCTCATATGCATTCAAAAACTGTTTTGATATGCATCAGTATGTCAAGTAGAAGGTTTAAAATGAGGGACTTTTGATATTGTGCTGGCAAAACATTGTATTTGAATAGTCATCAAAGGAGAAAGGTGTTTTTTTGGTGTAGTTTTGACATCTACCAGCAGAGGCGTAAGAGGTACTGTGCTAACCAGACAAACTTTGACCCCTTTGATATTGGCATGCATCTAAACACAGTTTGAAAGTTGACACAAATAGGACTCTGTGGTGCTAAAGTACCATCTCTGTCTGTTTGTTAACTCTAGTCGGATGGCCACTGACTGTGCTGAATGCCACAAGCATTAGCTCTAGCTCCTAATTGGCTCTGCTTCGGCTAATTGCGCACTCCACTGGGAGGTAGAGCTGCTTATTTCAATAAGGGTAAACAAGCTCTAGCATTCCTCTAACGGTCATGTTTTAATTAGAGGAAAGTCCAACACATGTGCTGACAGAGCATGGTAGAGAGGGACGGCAAAACAAAGGGTGAATCAAAAGGCCCACGAACAAGGCTATCTCTGAAGGCCAGCCCACTCTATGCGCATTAGCACATTATTACTCATAGGGTTTGCATGCAAACATCACACCATTCATATCACAATTTGTCTGGTTTGTTAGCTTGATCAAATTAAGTTCCTCCAGCCCGATCTCATGGTAATTCATACATATTTTACGAGGTGGCTAATTCGTATGAATTCGTACAACCTCACTCCTACAAATTCACATAATTTTTGCTAAATTGTACGTATTTTACGAGTTGCCAATTCGTATGAATTTGTACGAATGACCTACACCTAACCCCGCCCCTTAACCTACCCATCACTGGGGTTTAGACAAATTTAAAGTAAAGTAAGGTTGTACGAATTTGTACGAATTAGCCACCTCGTAAAATACATACGAATTGATCGTGAGATAGCGTTAGTTCCTCTTAGAGTTTATGAGTCACTCTGAAAACTATTACCATAAAAATATACCATGGTAATACCTTGGTAATAATGGTGGATAATCAATATGGGGTTTTCAACTCACAATACATTAATAAATTAAATTTATGCAGTTTTATCCGAATTGAATCAAATTAGACAAAATTGCTGAAAATTTAATTTACACAATATTCAAAATTAACTAAAGTAATGAAATTCTGATGAAATAGCTGAAATATTATTAATTTCAAATTTAATTTACACAATATTCAAAACTATCTCATTTTAAAATGATCAATTTTCTTTGAAGTATTTTTATTTTATTTTTATTATTTTTTTTATGTGTCCTAAAGTGCCATTTTTATGAATATGGTAGTCAGGAAGTACCGTAGTATACATTGCTTTCTCTTATGTTCACCTTGGCTACAATTATTTGATCAAAAAAAAAAAAAAAAGTAAAAAATCCTGTGAAATATTATTACATTTAATTTAAAAAAGTTTTTTTTCTATCTATTTTAATATATTTTAAAATGTAATTTATTCTCTTTATGCAAAACTGAATTTCACCATCATTACTTCAGTCTTCAGTGTCACGTGATCCTTCAGAAATCCTTCTAATATGCTACTGTCACTTTTGATTATTTCATGAGTGTTTGCTGAGTAAAATGTTTTTTTTTTTTATTAATGTTACAGACTCCAAATTTTTGAATTGTATTGTATATATCAAAATACTTTGGTTTTACCATGTGATAACCTCACTCAGTGGTACCATTACACCAGTGGCGTGCGGTGGTGTTTTAAAATGAGGAGGCAGTTTTATATAGCTATATGTATGTGTATGTGCGCGTGTGTGTGTGTGTGTGTGTGTGTGTGTGTGTGTGTGTGTGTGTGTCCCTGTTACACTTAATGTTGTCACATTTTCCTGGGTAAATAAATATTACATAAAAAAGAGAACAAATAATTAGATTTTGTATTTTATTAATATTATGTTTTTATTTTATTTAATAATTTTAATACATATTTTAATTATACATTTCATAGTGTTTTTATGCATTTTTATATTTATTCCAAAATAATAACTAAAGACAGTGGAAACAATAAGGTTTCATTAGTTAACATTAGTTAACTAGCCTACTTGAGTTAACATGAACTAAGAATAAACAATAGCCTACTTCTACAGCATTTATTAATCTTAGTTAATATGAATTTCAACATTTACTAATGCATTATTAAAATCAAACCATTTGTTTAACATTAGTTTATACGTTGTGAACTAACATGAACTAACAATGAACTGTATGTGTATTAACTAATGTAAACAAAGATTAATAGGCTAAATACTGTAATAAATGTTCATTGTTTGTTCATGTTAGATTAAATGACACCTTATTGTAAAATGTTACCAATATTTTTATTTGTGAACTGATGTTCAGCTGTTCTTTTTAATAGTCAACTTATTTTCGGGTCATCATCGTCATAAAAGCAATGTAAACACTGCCACACACACGAAGATATATCTTTCATTTCATCACACTGAATGCTCACTCAAAACTGACGCAGTCATCACGTTTTCAGACCATTTCAAGTTTTATTTTGACGAGACACAAAGCAGTGGTATCTAAGCAGGAGAGTTGTTTACTTACTTTATAATTAGTCAATAACGCCATCATTTTCTTCATTCAGGCCGAGAGCTCGCACGAAAACGAGAGGCGGGATTTATCGCAGGAACCAATCACATCCAATCATAACCGATCATATCCAATTATAGCGCAATGGAGGCATTGCCTCCTCTCACGTGACTTTCCCCCATTCATTTCAATGAGCCTCCAGAAAAGTCACCGCACGCTTTAGGGTCTCTGCTTTAAGTCTATGGACCGAAGGGAGGCAAGCCTCCGCTGTAACTTTACCTGCGGGTGTCGCTGTTGGACAGTGTTATTTTATAAAAAACGAGTGACTTTTATACTTTTAATGCCATATTTAGTAATATTTGCGATTTATGTTTGTAATATAGATTATTTTCTCATCCAATTTTTTGAGGAGGCACTGCCTCCCTTGCCGCCTTGGAGGAAACGCCCCTGCATTACACATACTTTTTAGTATCTTCTGTTAAGATACTCGTCTACAGCATCGACTGTCATGTTTAAAGGGTAGTTAGAGTGTGTGTGTGAGAGAGATGTTTCTTATTATTCTGTACTATTTTCTTCCTCCTCCCACCTGGCAGCAGCTGAGTCGCCCATTAACCTGCATGTTACCCAGGAGCTCTTAAATCTCTCCTCAGCACTTACTGTGAAATTCTTTTAATCTTTTCTCCCACTCTGTTGTTTAAGATATACTGTAGTAGTAAAGCTCTGTTTTATGTTGGCAACATAATTTGCTTGTCAACATTTAAACTGACTGCTTTCTAAATGTCTTCTCAATTTCTCAGTATACTAACTGTTAGGACACACCTTCAGCTCTGATGAGAATCTATTAGAATCTAGCTGTGGCTGCTATAATTAAATATTCTCTTTTTAAATACTTTGTTTCTATCAGAAATACATCATATTAGGAAAGTGAAACATGCAAATAATAACAGGCTATATAGCATACTTAAAGAGATTCTTATTCTTGCAAAAATAATACACTTTAAAAAGTGAAAACTGAATGTAATGTGTTCAGACACCTAAATGCATGTTAACTGCAAATGAGTGAAAATTTATTATAGTTTATATTATATTTATATTAAATGCAATAAGCTGAATTTTACAGTGCTTTTTGGCCCACTTAAGCAGGACTTAAGTCTTTTATGTAATAATTATAATGAATCTTTTTTTATGTAAAAAAAATATACTCATAATTACTTCTATTGTCTTTGAAATGTGGTTAAAATGTGCTGCCAAATGTACTGACAAGCATTTATGGTACACAAAAATGTCATGTATTTAAATATTTTTGTAATTGCATATTTGTAATGAAGTCGCAATTTAGCGCACATAATTTCAAAAAACACATTACAGTTAAAATATTGCATGTGTTTCTATGTTACATGGCACATAAAAATAGTGTACGACTTTAAAAAGATTATTGAAACTTAATAATTTAATGTACTTTAAGGTAAAAGTGTAACTTTTTTTAAAAGTATGCTTAAGTAGCCATTAATTCATTAATATCATATATCTGCAAGTACGTGTGTGTCTGTGTGTGATTAACCACTTATTTAAGATTAACCACTGCTAGTGCACATGCAATACAATTAAGTGCACTTATTTGTTTCACAATCTTTGTTTGTTTATTTGTATTATTTATTTTATTTACTTTTTTATTGTTGTTTTTTTTCAGCACATGGCTACCATGGTCAATTTTTCTAACAATCTTGTTGATACAGTGCTCATCCAACAGCAATATGATTTTTTTTTTTTTTTTTCCAAAATAAATTTCTGGTGAAGTATTACTTTTGCTATAAACTCAAACGTCTTCCCGTCGCCAACTAAGTTTTGGAAGATGAATGGGCACAATTGCCATGGGTACAAATGCTATATATTAAAAAACATTACTCACGGGCAGTCACATATGTTTGGAGCAATCGTCATAATGCACTGTAAGGTATCACATCATATTTGGAAGTTATCGTACAGCTGTGCTCTATAGATGGACCGCTGATATGTGGGTTGGTGTGTGTCGAGCGCTTCCATGCGCGTGTTTGCCGTGCAGTTCGGAATCAGGATTTATGGGCGTAATAATGGAAGCTCAGTGGCTTCATTGAAACACACAGACACGCTTTCTCTGTCATCCTACACATTTATCTGTCTAAGCAGTATCTAATGGCCAAGCGAAGGCTGTTTGTGTGCAAACATGCGCATCGTGGGTCAAAGATAAAAGCGATGCTGCAATCTGCACACCCCCACCGTGACCCGACCCTTCATCATTGCGTCCTCATGAACATCAGGGCATCCAAGCACAGTCTAATTTCTTATCTCAGACAACAAAGCAAGCTTACTCCAGTGTTATGAAAACGCACCTTTAAGAAATGCATCTTTGCAGGTGTCTTTTTCGAAAACAAGCGCCTCAGATTTCTCAGACGTTTACGTTTACGTCTTGTTCAGTAGGTTTTTATTACACATTTGTTTGGTCTCAAACTGCCGCTACCGCTTTTATCTCTGCTCGGCACTGGTTGTATCAACCCCCGTCTTATTCGTTCCCTATTGTTTTCTCATTCTTTGTCATTTCTGCTTTTCATCTCTTCCCCGTTTCATTCAGCTGGTGATAAACGGCTCCATTCACGCTGAGTTTGTAGTAAACAAGACATTCATTTCTGTTACTCAGCTATCCGCAGTCTCGCTATGTCTCCACATCTGCCTTCCTCAACTACATTTCAATCACATTCTGTCTCTCCCACAATTCCTCAGTCTTTCTTCCACTTCTGATTTTTCCTTCAGTCAGTTTAGAGAGAGGAACATTGCTTATTAAAGACATGTTTCAATCAATACTAATGCTACTCCATTTTTAAGTGGTGTAACAATAGCTTTTTTAAAAAAGACTTATAATACCAAGCTACATTCTCAATAAATGAGCAAACACAACATAATTCCTACAAGCTCAGAAATGTTTTTCTGTAGCATAATATGTATCTGTTTAATGTTACTGCTTTTACTAATAGAGGTTTTAATAATAACTGAGTCGAAAGAGTCTATAGTTTATTTTTTTTCTTTAAATATTTAGTGTTTTGTTTTGTTTGTTTTTTTTTTGTTGTTTTTTTGCATTTTGTCATTTTAGTTCGTTTTAGTTTTGTAATATCCCTGTTATCATTTATTTATATATTATTTCAGTTTTTCTAATTACTTAAGTGTTTAGTAATTTTATAACTATTAATCTATTTTTTCAGTGAGCTAAGTTTAAGTTTAAGTTTTTCATCTAATATGTATATTTTATTTTATTTTATTTTATTTCAACAATCTGTCTTCAACAACACTCAACAACACTCAATCTGTTCACACACTAACTGAGAGGCTAAAGTTAAATTATTACATAAAAATGAAATATTAAGTAAAATATTTAAACAAAAATATTTGAAAAATGTACATACTTTTTTTTCGCTTACTATATAGTAGCACTCTATAGCATATTTATATGATTTCAGATGCAACCAAAGTATCATTCTGACTGACTTCAGAATGATGCTGACGTAGCGCCTCGTCACGCTCCTGGCATTTTAAAAAACGTGGTGCTTCCATTAAAAACAATTGAAAAAAATATGCTTGCCTTGGGAAAAAATGCTTTGGTGGACACATGGCCAAACTTTACTAAAGCAAGTAAGCATTTGTTCTTTAGTATACTCAGTAGTGTTGAACAATCTAGTCAGTGTAAAACATCTGCTGCTTTTAATGCTGTAGAAAATGCTGTTATGTTTTATACAAAATTCCTTGACTTAATTGAGAAGTTCTCATAATCCGCTTTTATATTCTTTTATAATTCTCAGTTAGGCATCTGAATGTTTCCATGGTGCCCTGGATATTAATGGATTACAAGCATGGGTGGCCTCCCCATCAGCAAAGCAGTTCTCCTGCTACCACGATGGTGTTGACTCGCTAATGCGCAAAAGTATCAGTATGAAACATGATGGATTTATTGTCAGCTGTGATGCAGACAAGTGGTTGAGATGGAAAAGCAATTGCACCTCGGAGACTGTGGTTCAGGACTAATGAGGAGAGCAGAGACGTTCACTTAGCACTTACACAGTTTTTAACATAACAACACATGCACCTGATAAAGCATGAGCTCTGTGTGTGTACTGTATAGATAGGCTTGTTTTCCCACTTCACCTTGTGGAAGGGATAAAGAAATTAGGTACAGTAATATTGTCTTTTTTGTTCATTAGTGAGGGATTTGTTTGCTTTGTTGAAGTTAACATTCATAATAATCCACATGACTCTAGTCCATCAGTTAGCATCTTGTGAAGGAAAAAGCTGCATGTTTGTAATAAACTAATCCATCATTAAGACATTTTTAACCATTGCTTCTGGCTAAGAATTGCACTCAGATCAAGTTTATAAGTGAAAACAGTCTGCAGTTCTAAACAAATATGTTACAGATTTTGATGTGAAAGGGCAACAGGAGATGGACTTTCTCAGTGGAGGAAGCATCATTATGCATTATAAACTAGCATTTTGGCCAGAAACAACTGTTTAAATTTAAAATGTCTTAATGATTACCTTGTTTCTCATAAACACAGTTTTTCACTTCACAAGACATTCATTGATGGGCTGGAGTCATGTGGATTACTTGTGGATTACTGTGATGTTTTTTCAACTGTTTGGACTGTAATTCTGATGGCACCCATTCACTACAAAGTATCTATTAGTAAGCAAGTGATGTAATGATACATTTCTCCTATTCTGTTCTTATGAAGAAACAGTCTCATTTTAGTTGGCCTGAGGGTGAGTAACTTTTTAGAAAATTTTAATTTTTGGGTGAACTATACCTTGAAATGACAAGAAATGTAGATATACACCACCATTCAAGGGTTTGCTGTTTTTGGTTTTTAAAATAAAGCAGTATTATTCAGCAAGGATGCAATTTGTTGTTCAAAAGTGACAATAAAAACGGAAAGAATGCTATAAAATAGAATAAAATAGAATGTTAAAAAATGCTGTAAAAAATGTATCACAGTTTCCACAAAATCCACTGTTTTGAAATGTCTTGAAGCATTATGAATAAAAATGATTTTATGGGTTTTTGCTGATCTAGAACTGCATGACAGAATAATTAAGTGTGATTCGGCTCTGATGTAAAATCAGCAGAGCTGGTTGCATAATGTCCTAATGCACAATTTACAAAAATTCCATTAGATTAAAATGACAATGCAGAAAAGAAATTTAAATATTGAAAGCGTAAGAATAAAGGAGCTAATGGTTCATTCCTATGTCACATAATACATTACACATACATGTAAAGAATCATGCGGGGCCTGAAAGCCAGTGCTCTATGTAGTGAGGAATGACATTTTGGGTCCTTTGTAAACACTTATTTGATCATTAATAAAACAAACATTTCTGAGATGCATGAGAGTATTATTATATAAAATTAGCAAACATATACACAGACAAACAGACACAGAGCGAGAGCAAGAGTGAAAGAATAACCCCTTTATGGGAGCTAATATTATTGGTTTATGGTCTCATAACACTTATCTGCAGTGAACAGACCTTACTCAGTGTGATCCAAGCCAACTGAGTCTTTGTTAGTACATCCACCTGGTCCCTATAAAATCTCTTAAACAGAGAACATTCTGCCTGATGTCAGGGTTTACAGATGCAGCATTAATGTTGATGTTTATTGATGACCCGCTGACCCCTGTTGTCCAGGACCCCTGTTGTGTTTTTTGCTTTGGCATGGTGCTGCATGCCCACTTTTCACCAGTTAGTTTAATTATTCAAAGCACAGTTACCAATAGCTTAGCTTGCCTACAAACACGTCAACAAATTTGATATACCTGCTAATTACAAAATGGCATGCAGAAATGCCAGTCCTTCTTTTTCATACTCATTTTCTGGGGGGAAAAATATGCTCCAACATGTAAATTCTGTTACTAGAGTTGTAGCTGAACTTGACAGCAAACAAACACCATATACAGTTTTTTTGGATGAATGAATGATCAAAGCAATGTAGGAGGTGGAGACTGACCAAACTTAGACTTTGATTTAGATTTAGACTTGAATGTGTGATTTCTAAACATTGTTACTGCATTTTGCAGATTTTTGAGATATATTGCATTTACTGTATTAAAAAAGGGTTATTTTTTATAACTATTTCAGCCTTTCTACTTTAAAATTTCATTGTTTTACATTTACTATATAGCAATGTATGAATGAAAACTGTTTTTACAGCTTTTTTCAGCATTCTTTCTTGTGCTTTTGTGTCTTTCATTTTAATAAAATTAATAACTGGAGTTACAAAACTCTTTTAAATTTAAATGTACACTGTAAATGTTTCTTTTTGGTTGTACATACTTTAAAGCAATGACTATTGGAGTGCATTTTCCAAGAAAATACTCTTTCAGTTTTTCTTCAAAATTTTTCAAAATCGTCAAAAAAAAAAAAGTTTATCTCA
Source organism: Tor tambroides (assembly GCA_021397915.2). Classification (NCBI taxonomy): domain Eukaryota; kingdom Metazoa; phylum Chordata; class Actinopteri; order Cypriniformes; family Cyprinidae; genus Tor; species Tor tambroides. Next base: position 23,160 of record JAFVLL020038013.1, read on the forward strand.
GTGCATTACTTGCCATTTCTTTGTGATGATTTATGAAACTTACTAGGAATTTCTGAGTGAAAATTGTAAATTGAAAATTATTTTTTATTTATTTATTTATTTATTTATTTATTCATTTTCAGCCTAAGCCCAGTAGTGTTTAAAAGAATTGAGAGAAAAGATACTTGAAAAACATGTGGCTGAACAAACGACTCACTTGTGTGTGAACTCTTATGTGAGCTCTCTGTACATCCAAAGCCGTGAGCCATGTGATCCAGTTATTCACTGTTCTATCTAAGCATGCTTGGAATCTAGGCATGCACTTTAAATAACATCTTTCAAGTGACTGTAGCGGGGAGAGTCAACACTTGTAATAGTCACTCAATAGTGATTCACTCAGAGGAAATTCTCTGCTGATTGCTCTTCGGAAATCTGGAGACTCAAGCTGGGAAATCAAACTCCCAGAGTAGCAGTTTGAGTTTCCTTCTTTTTGATTAATATTGAGATATTTTATTTTTGAAGCTAAATTGATATTTAATCAATGGCACATATGTGCTCACATTGAAAGAGGACTCACATGTTCTCAGTACATGATGGCAGTGAAACAAGCACAAACTGTTTCCACAATGTTTATCTGAACTCTGAACAATTTACCTGGCAGGTAAAAAAGAAAATGTTTTATGCATGTCAGCCAAGCTGTTATAGTGAACTTACACTTGGAAATAAATTACTTGAAATAAACTAAACTAAAATAAAATAAAATGTAAACTTATTTACTTTCAGCTAGTTGGCAAGACATAATTTCTATATTTGTGTTTGACTGTTCGTTTATTTTAACTTAAAGTACTAAAATAATAAAAGCTAAAACTAATAAATAAAAATGTATAAACTATATAAACAAATGTAAAAAAAATAATAAAAATGACAAAACTGCATCAAAACTACTAAAACTTCAAAATTCAAGGGAAAAAAATATTATAAATTAGAAAATAGAAAATTCAAAATATTAACATAAAAAATGTATTATTATAGTATATCTATAATAGTAAAATAATACTGCAAATGTCAAATAGGCCATTTTTGAAAGCATCTTCCATTCACTACTTAAAAAAAAGACACATAGCTTGTGGATTATTTCTTCACATTGCAGGGTTTGTTTTACTCGGAACACTAGCTGGCCTACTGTATATGGATGATCCCAGGACAGGATTATTGACCCGTGAGCCTGGGATTTATGCTCCGGTGGTCAGGCTTGGCAAAGGAGGGGCTCTCGATGTGAGATGTGATTAAGTTTTGTGACTTGTGTATGGCAGAATTGCAGGAGTGATGGATCTGGAACATCGGCAGATCTTATTACACCACCTGCCCTTTACATCACAAAGCAACAACCCCCCTGCATCCAAGGTCAGCAGCAAGGACAGAGGTTAACGTCTTAACATCTGGCCTGGAAAATTCCTGCGCTTGGAAACTGGAGGATCTGGAGCTGAATTAACGTGGTTGACAGTTTTATTGGCATGTGGGTTATACACATGTGATATAAATATAGCATCAGTATTTATGTACTTCATTCATCACACTATCATGCTGTGCTGTGGTTCTATGTGAAGAAATCATAAAATTTAACACTCGTTCCCCAAGGGAGTATCCATTGCTCATTTGGTTTAATTTTAGTGAAGAATGCATGCTGTTAGTGTCAAAGGTGAGGTGTCTTGTGGCTCTTCTGATATATAGTTTAAATCACCTTTGAAATACATTTTAAATACGTCATTCAAAAGCTTGAGGTCGATAAGATTTTTTTGAAAGCTTTTGAAAATGGGTGTCTTATACTCACAAAAGTGGCACTTTTTTAATAATAAAAAAAGTTACAGTTAAAAATAGTAATATTGTGAAATATTATTACAGTTTAAAATAACTGTTTTCTATTTTCATATACATTTTAAAATAATGTCATTTATTCATGTGATGCAAAGTTGAATTTTCAGCAGCCATTACTTCAGTCTTCAGTGTCACATGATCCTTCAGAAATCATTCTAATATGCTGATTTGCTGCTAATAATATTTATTAATATTATTATTATTATTATTATTATTATCAATGTTGAGAACAGTTGTGCTCATTCATATTTTTGTGGAAACCATGGTGCGTTCTTTGATGAACAGAAAAGAACAGCATTTGTTTCAAATTTTGAAATATATTTTTTTATTTCTGTAAAGATATAAACGATTTTACTGTCAATTTTGATCAATTTAATACATCCTTCTTGAATGAATATATATATATATGTGTGTGTATGTGTATATATGTATGTGTATATATGTATATATATATATATATATATATACACACACACACACACACACACACACACACACACACACACACACACATATACACACACACACACACACACACATATACAGTGCCCTCCACTAATATTGGCACCCATGATAAATATGAGCAAAGGCGGCTGTGAAAATAAATCTGCATTGTTTATCCTTTTGATCTTTCATTCAAAAAATTCACAAAATTCTAACCTATCATTGAAGTAAAACAATTGAAAATGGGGAGAAAATCTCATGATGAAATAAATGTTTTTCTCCAATGAATGTTGGCCACAATTATTGGCACCCCTAGAAATACTTATGAGTAAAATATCTCTGAAGTATATTCATTCATATTTACATAGCACACAAGGGTGACTGAAATTATCCAGCCATGACTTCCTATTCCACAGGATTATAAATATGAGGAACACAAAGGCCAAATTCCCTTAATCATCCATCACAAGGAGTAAAACCAAAGATTATAGTTCTGATGTGCAGAACAAGATTGTTGAGCTTCACAAAATAGAAAGTGGCTGTAAGAAAAGAGCTAAAGCATTGAAAATCCCAATTTCCACCATCAGGGCAATAATTAAGAGGTTCCAAACAACTAAAGATGTTACAAATCTGCCTGGAAGAGGACGTGTGTCTTTATCATAATATATATATCGTGCGTCACAATGCACGGTGAGGAGGAGAGTTTGAGTGGCCAAAAACTCTCCAAGGATCACAGCTGGAGAATTACAGAGATTAGTTGAATCTTGGGGTCAAAAAACCTAAAATATCAAATAGCCCCTACATCACCACATGTTGTTCAAATGAGTTTCAAGAAAAAAACTCATCCAAAAACTCATCTTGGCTCATCCAAAAACAAACTCCAGCATTTTCAGTTCTCAGACACGACTGGAACTTCAAATGGCACTGGCTTCTATGGTCAGATGAAACACAAAAAAGAGCTTTCTGGCAACAAACCCACCAGATGGGTTTGGTGCAAACAGGGATAAAAAGTAGCCTATGCCCATGGTTAAATATACTGCTGGATCTTTAATATTGTGGGCCTGTTTTTCTGCCGGAGGTCCTGGACATCTTGTTCAGATGCATGGCATCATGGATTCTATCAAATACCAACAGATAAAAAACTTAAACCTGACTGCCTCTGTAAGAAATCTTATAATGGACCATGTTTGGATCTTCCATCTAGACAATGATCCAAAACAAACATAAAAATCAACACAAAAATGTGTCACTGAGCACAAAATGAAGTTTCTGCCATGGCTGTCTCAGTTCCCTGACCTGAACCCTATAGAAAATGAGTGGGGTGAACTGAAGAGAAGAAGCACCAACATGGAGCTGGAAATCTGAAGGATCTGGAGAGATTATGGATGAAGGAATGGTCTCTGATCTCTTGTCAGGTGTTCTCCAAACACATCAGGCATTATAGGAGAAAACTCAGAACTATTAGCTTGGGAAAACGTAATTGGGTGCCAATAATTGTGGCTAACTTGAACTAGAGAAAACATCTTTTTCATAATGAGATTTTCCTGCAATTTCCATGGTTTTACTTCAATGAAAGGTTAGAATTTTGTAAAATCTTTTAATGAAAGATCAAAAGGATAAACGATGCAGATTTATTTTCACAGCCGCCTTTGCTCATATTTACCAAGGGTGCCAATATTAGTGGAGGGCGCTGTATATATACGTATACATATATACAGATACACACACACATATATATATATATATATATACACACACACACACGTATATATACATATATATATATATATATATATATATATATATATATATATATATATATATATATACATATACATATATACAGATACACACACATATATATATATATATATATGTATATATATGTGTATGTGTGTGTGTGTATGTATGTGTATGTATATGTATGTATATATATGTATGTATATGTATGTATATATATATATATATATATATATATATATAATATGTATAAATGTGTGTATATGTATATATATATACGTGTGTAATAACATTAACTTTTTTTCAGGTTCTTTAAATCATGTCATGCAATGAAATGTGATGCCTTAATGAAGATATGAAGTAGATATATCACATACCTGCAAGGCAACAGGTAAAATACAATTTTGAGAAAGCGATGTAGATGTACAACCAGATATTTATCCTTAATTATCCATTTTGTTGACTAAAGTATATGGTGTTGAGTGCATGCAATGCTCTTATGAGCCCTACATATATAAATATTGCATTCAGTTTAACAGTGTAACAAATGTACTTTAGAGAGACTATAAATAATCTTGTGTTGTAAAAATGTTTCAGCTTTCTATCTGAAAGATGAAAAAAGGTCAAATCAGTATTGATTTGTATAATTATACAATTCTGACCATGAAGTGCCTTGAACAGTTAAAAGGGCGTTGCTAAAATTAGCCAGCACTAGCTATGTTTTAATGAACCGCAAACTGGCACTATGGAGGTGAAGTCAGAGCTATACAGAAAATCCAGGAGGCTTTTGTGTTCTCAAATCAAATTGTGTCGCTATGGATCAGAGTTTTAGTTCTTGGATACAGGAATCCTTGCTAATGCAGCAAGGATTTTACCTGAACCCCATAACCCACAAATGCAACCTGTTGCTCCGTGACAGCTAACACAACACAAACATTCAGAAATACCTGATGAATATCTCCAGAATATTCTGCAAAGAAATGATAACTGCAGAGACGAGTGTAAAAGTACCATCAGTAAAACTAAGTATTGACAAACGCAATACGAAACCCTTTTATTTTCTGCTTTAACATCTACTCTATGTGCTGGTGGCTGGTGGTGGAAGCAGCTACAAGTTGAAGTTGGGGTACTGGATATTTTAGTAGTTTTGCTGCAATGCTCTCACTTATTTAAACATTGTAATGTCGTGACTATGCAGTTTGCCCATTTAAAGAGGCATTCATGAGCGGTTCCCTCAATATGAATCAACAAAACATTGGTTATGTCTTAACTATAGACTAAACAGATTAACTATGTTATGTATTTTCCATCTCGTATGTTGAAACAGGAGCATTTAATGCTCTGGACATGAATTCCCCACCACTTAACAGTTCAACAACACTATTACAGTCATTACGTAAAGGTTAAGGGTAATTCGCTCTGGTTTTCCATCATGATCGTGGATAGTAAACATATAGTAAACTTTTCTCATGATTATCATGACATAAGAGCTCAGTGATGAGGGAAGCCTCCAGATAGCTGAACATAAATCATGGTAAGTGGTGTCTTTTACTTGCTGGTGACCTCTAAGCTAGCTAAAATATTCATGATACTCATGGCTATGCAGAAAGGATGTCTTTGTCCTCTGGAGTAATAATGACAGAGTCTAGGGGTAATTCAATAAGAATGAATAGTGCCTACTGATAGTGTTGGTTATTTGCATGCACTCTATGTTGTTTTAGCACCGAGCCACCTACAAGGGTTGTGCGATATTCAGTAGAAAACAGGATGCTGAAGTTGATTTGTATTTGAATGTAAAAATGAATTCAACAAATTCAACACACACACACACACACACACACACACACACACAAATTGGTTTAAATGTTAGTAATTTCCATAAATAATCACAAATAATGGCAACACAATGAAGTTTGAAGTAGACTAAAATAGTATTTTCATGTGTGTGTGTGTGTGTGTGTGTGTGTGTGCGTGCGTGCGTATTCCCTGTGTAATAGTACATTGCTAATTTTAACTGCGAGTAAAACTTGAAATAAAGCTGAAATAAAATATAAATATTAGATGAAAAGCTTACGCGCGCACACACAAACAAACACACAAGTTGATTACAATTTAACTAAAATTAAAATAAATTAAAGTTAAACAGAAATAATAAATCAACTGAGAAATTGAGATTGACATTGAATTTAAAAATTAAAAAAAAATTAAAATGTGAAAGATGTTATACTGAAAAATATTACTAAAATAACAAAAATTGTAATTAAAAAATACTGAAAATGTATTTTTTTTATATATTAATAAACGTATACTGTAATGCTAAAATTACACTGTTTCTGTCCATCTGCAGTTATTTTAATTGGAAAATAATTTCTATTGAAAAAAAAAAAAATCCAGTTTCTACAGTCACACCAAAACAACACAGAAATCAAGAGCCACCATAATATATGTGTTTTAGAAGCTTTCTATTACGGGCTGCTAGAGGCCACAAATGCCTCTGGCTGTATCAATGTCCAGATTAAGGTGCTGAACCCTCTGAGAACAATATTTTTTCTTGTGCCGTGGGAGCTATTTTCCCTGAGCTTATACACAGTGATGCAGACTCCTCCATATATGCTGCGACACAAAAGGCTGCCGGTGCCTGAAGCAGCTCATCAAGATACAGTAGCTGCTTTAGTGCTGCCTGTCAGCCGAGCAACGTCTTTATCCTCACCTTTATCAGTCCCTTCCTGGGACTTTCATTATGTACTCTGACACAATCCAATGGACAGATGAACTGACAAGGCCTTTAATATGACTGTAGCAGTGCCTCGGGAAAGAATCTTCACACTCCTCGACACAGAGAGCTGGAGATGGACTGAGCTGAAACCCACAGCTAATTGTAGATGTTTATCTGTTATATAGCTCAGCATGAGGGAGTCATAGTTGCGTTTTTACTGATGAAACTATAGTTCTATTTTTGCTAATGTAAGATTTAACAGCATGATTCCCTTTTTTTCTGATTTAAGCAAGACATAATTGAACTGATGTTTTGAGAAGATAATGGCCAATATTGAAGTGGACAATCTGTGGACAGTATTATTGAAAATAAGCATAAGTGTCGTCATCTAGCCAATTTATTTGCCCTGTCCAGTGGCAACACTGTCTAGTGTCCAATGTTAACTGAAACTAAAATGATTAAAAACTTTTTGGTAACTGAAATAAACCATAAATAAATATAAAATAATCAAAAATTATATTTCTTAGCAACTAACTGGAATGAATGAATGAATGAATGAATGAATGAATGAATGAATGAATACATAACTTTACAATTTTTTAGGCAACTAACTGAAATAAGTTTAAGGTAAAGTCCTAAAATCACTAAAACTTAAAATGAAATAAAAGATGGGTGAACAAAAATTGTGTGTGTGTGTGTGTGTATATATATATATATATATAAATATATATAAAGCAACTAACTGAAATAAGTTTAAATCCATAAAAATGACAAAAGCACAACAAAATGACAATCTTTAACTACTATTAAAATGAAAACGGAAATAAATAATAATAATGTGTGAATAGTCCTAAAATGAGTTTTATATTGAGTGAAAACCAGTTCTATATTTCTTGTGACAGCTCATGATGGCATAAAAATACATTTTGATTGCTTTAGATGTTAAATATGTACTCTGAACTAGGAGTGAGATTTGTAAATATGTTTTTGGGCAGGTGAAGCAGTATCATAGTCAGCTGTATCATCATTCAGCATGGATTCACAAATCCCCAGGCTGAGGCACAATTTTGCTGGAAAAGAACGAACAGATCCTCCTTCACTGCTCTGTCTCCAGCGGCCATTGTGCCATTGTGCACTTCACTACACCACATTTTTGTCCTGTATGTCCAACTATGAGCCGCCTTCTCTCTCGCACTACAAAGCTCCATTAAATGGCCTTACAGTCGTGCTCACTTTTAGTCAGAGAAGAGGTGTCAGAGCTCTAATTGTTGGTACACCCTCCCTGTGGCACCTGGTGTGTAGTCTCCATCAGTTGCCATGGTTTTGGAAAGGCAACAACTGTACTCTCAGAATCTGCCAGTTGAATAAAATGTTAATGCTTGCTTGCTTGCTTTCAAAAACTTGCGCTTAAGAAGATTTTTTTTTTTTTTTTTTACTCAAGTATGCTAGATTAATGCTGCCATATGCTTTGTTCAAGCTCAAACACTTTTTAAAAATTATTTGTTAATAACAGTATACCTTGATTATTGACATAATGACTTATATTTGCATCAGGATGGTAATAAAGAGCTCAATTTAGCTGCAATTATGTTATTGTAAGTTAAAAAAAATCATCTGGTAATTGGGAAAAAAAAAAAAATATATATATATATATAAACATTTGATGAAAACTAGAAATGTTGATGTGTCAACTAACTGAAATAAAGTTACTAAAATTACTAAAACTGAAATAAAAATTAATTAAACCTGCAATATATAGAAATATTTAACCTAATTCTAATTAAAATGTCAAAAGCTCAACAAATTAAAACTAAAAATAAAATTAAATCCAAATTTAATTTGGGGGGGGGCATGATAAAAAATCTCTCAGAGAAGTGGGGAGAACTTCCTGGCCTCTAGGCCCCCTGTATACAGTCCCCTTTCTATTTATTTTGAGTTTAAAAATTGTGCAAATGTTAATATTTGCATGTAAAACGGATAATATTACATTTAGTTGACTACATCTTTGCATTTTTAACTAGATTTTTCTCTTGCAGGGTTTCACACAGCTAATTTTATGGTAGAACAGGGGTGTTCAACCCTGATCGAACACATCTGAAAAATCTGACAAAAGTCTTCAGGATTACATAAAAATTATATTTTGTTAAATAAATTACTTTATATGATTGTTTAGGGATGGCGCTAAACTGTGCAGGACAGTGGACCTCAATGGTTGGAATTGCCCACCCCTGAGGATAAAGATGAGACAGTTAAAAAATGTAAAAATACAAAAAAAATGTCTATGCCTCAATTTTAGGACACTTAGACGTCATACATGTAGCATATTTTGAATAATCCATATTTGTTTGCATTAAATAAATCGTAGAATTATTGATGACTTGGGCTGTTTTTTTATACCCTAAACAGGCAACGTGACCTGGGAGATACAGCTCATAAAATCCAAAATATATCAAATATTACAAAAATTCTTTTGAATATGGTTTACTTAAGTCCAGATGATATAAAAAGTGACATGACATGATTTTTTGCTGATCATTTTCCACTCTTGCCTGTTTTAGGGTTAAGTAGGTCAATTTGAAACCCATTTGACCCTTTATGCAGCAATTTTGAAAATATCCTACAAATTTCTATAATGTTATGTAATTTTGCAAAATAGAACATTTTACTGTGCAACAAACTGTACAAAACATCACCAAATTGCTTAGATCCACTGCTAATGTTATGTGATGTTTGTGTTACTACAAGTTGTGTGTCTCTTTTGGTTGGTCAAACAGCAGTGGTCTTGTCCATTTGTTCAGTGGGAGTGCGTTTAATCCTGCTCTCCCAGAATTCCCTCCTGCAGCTTCCTTTGATTCGGCTCTTTCACGGCTCCTCTGAGACCCAGCAGAGATTCTACAGATCTATTGATCTCAGATGGTATTAAGGGCCACACAGTTTGATATACTGAACCATTTACAACCACAAAATCCCAGTTTCACCCTAGATTTTCAATGGATGTTGTCTAGACCTTTATCTTTCTTGCTGCACGTTTCCAGTGCTTGCTTTCTTTACTTGTGTCTTGTCAGGCAGCATTCAGAGATAGAAAGGCATCAAAGTTTGTGTGACATGCTTTCTAGAGATGCATCCATATGATTGGATCCACACTACTACTCAATCTTAGTGAGTGGTTGAAAGAGAGTTCATTTATAAATGTATGTCTATATAGTCCCTTATGCTCACCAGGGCTATATGTATTTAATCAAAAAAACAAAACAAAACAGTAATATTCAGATTTTTTTTTTTTTTTTTTTTTTTTACAATTTAAAATAACTGTTTTATTTGAATATATTTTAAAATATAATTTACTCCTGTGACGCAAAGCTTGAATTTTCAGCATCATTGCTACAGTCTTCAGTATCACATGATCCTTCAGAAATCAATCTAATATGTTGATTTGATGCTCAAGAGACAGTTAATTTAATGGAAGTGTATGGTAATTAATCAACATTCATGACTTGGTTGTCTCTAAAGCTCACTTGAATTTGTTTTAGATTGTCAGATGTGATGCAATGGTGCATGAGGCAGAGGGAAGCCTGATATGGAGGGAAAGAACCGTTGAACAAGTGTGTGTGTTCTGTCACCAAGCATGATGATAAGTTGGAGATAGATATGGCTTGTGATGGCAGCTCCAATCTTGGTGATGGCTGGAGGCAGAGTCTCATATCATGGGCGATCACTGGATATATTGGTCTGGTACTTTGACAGAAATACTCCACATATCACAGCTGAGCACAGATCCATCCATCCATCCATCCAGCAAAGAAAAAATGAAAAGAGTGAATTTATAGAAACTTCATTTTTCAAACTTCTTTTGTCGTAGAACGTCGATAGAGGTGGTAAATCCATAATGTCTTCAATCAGATGGAGGATTAATCTGTCATTGCACAAAGCTCGATGGATAGCGGGAGGCAAGAAGAACACAGTTGGCGGCTCGCTGAGGTCTGGAGTTCAGGGCCAGATATTTTTAGTTTGAGTGCCACATAGCACCTGCTGGACTGTATCAGAAGCACAAACCAAGCCTGAGATTACAGGCTATGTTCAGAATAGCTCCCTACCATACTACACTTACTATTACTCTAGTGTATGAATGCTTTAAACAGTTTGCACTTTTTTGTCAATATTTTCTTTTTAATGATAGAGCCAAAAATATATAGTTTGTCAGTTATTTATTGAGAAAAATGATCCAGTGGTACACATCTGTGAGTGGCAAAAATATGTGAATCTTTGCTCTCGATATTTGGTGTGACCCCCTTTTGCAACAATAACTGCAGGTAACGTTTCTTGTAACTGCTGATTAGTCCTGCACAACAGCTTGCAGGAGTTTGAGCCCATTCCTCAGTACGGAACCACTTCAACTCTGTAATGTTGGTGGGTTTCCTCCTATGAACTGCTTGCTTCAGGTCCTTCCACAACATTTCAATTGGATTCAAAGTCTGGACTTTTGCTTGGCCATTCCATACCATTGACCTTTGTTCTTCTTTAACAAATCTTTGGAAGAACGACTTGTGTGCTTGGGCTTGTTGTATTGCTGCATGACCCACTTTCTCTTGAGATTCAGTTCTCGGACAGATGTCCTGACATTTTCCTTTAGAATTTGCTGGTATAATTCAAAATTCATTGTTCTATCAATGATGGCAAACCGTCCTGGCCCAGATGCAGTTAAACAGGCCCAAACCATGATAATACCACCATAATTCACAGATGGGATAAGGTTCTTATGCTGGAATGCAGTGTTTTCCTTCTCCAAACATAAAGCTTATCATTTAAACCCACAATTTCTATTTTGGTCTCATCCGTCCATTAAACCTTTTTCCAATAGTCCTCTTGTTTGTCCACATGATCTTTAGCAAACTGAAGATGCATGGGCAGCAATTTTCTTTTTGAAGAGCAGTGGCTTTCTTCTTGCAGCTCTGCCATGCACACCATGGTTGTTCAGTGTTCTCCTGATGGTGGACTCATGAACATTAACATTAGCCAATGCGAGAAAGGTATTTAGTTGCTTAGAAGCAGTGTTGAACTAGTTACTCAAAAAATGCAATATATTACTCATAGTTACTCCTTTCAAAAAGTAATATTATTGCTTTACTTACCACTTTCTGGCAACAGTAAGTAGTTACACTACTAATTACATTACTTTTTCTTTCATGCCCCACATAAGTTGCATAAAATGTTACTAATATTTATATATTTCTGCCTCATCGTTTGACCAAAATCCACATTGGATTGCAGTCAGAAGTTATTACAGACGCTCAGTGGTGATTAATGGTAAAGTTTAAGTAAAAGATTTGTAGTGGTCATGTGTAGCTTGAAGCAAATTGTGGCTATAATTTCTCTGTTATACCCATATATGGATTATATTCCATGATGTATTTTTTTCAAAAGAAATCATATTAGTTCATAAGAAAATGTGTCATTCTCTAAAAAGATTTTAGACAATTTATATCAGGATCAGAGTGATGTGGGTGGGCAAGCCATGTAATGCCTGAGTAAAGTAATGCCACAACTTCCATAATGCCCCAACTTAAACATCAGTGTTCAGATCATCTTTTCTCCTGACAAAATCAATGTAATGGCAATATTTCCATCCGCTGAAAGTAAGCTTTTTCATAGTCCATATGCTTGCTGCACTGGTGACTTCATGTGCCTGTGCAAGTTGGGAAAATTATGAAAATAAATCTAGGAATTATTGTACTGTTGGACTTTAAATCAGTAGGTTTTGAGGCATCCAAATAACTAAGTAACGAGCTGTTTTATGGATAGTAACTGTACTATTGTTACTGAAATTTAATTAGTAATTAGTTACACTAGTTACTGCAAAAAGTAATATTACTACTACTGCCCAACACTGCTTAGAAGTTACCCTGAAGTCCTTTGCAGGTTGCCGTGATTTTGTTCCTGGATCAACATCTTTTGTTGATTCTGGATCAACATTACTGTCCAAAAATATAGACTTAACCCAATCCCTACCCCTAAACCTAACCCTACCCATAATTTATTCCTAAAATCAGTGTGGAATGATAGCTGATTAACAAGGGTGTAGAAGCACCTAACCCTAATTATAAGCCTAAAAGAGATATTTCCTGAAAAGTTATCCCTCAATTCTGATTGGTTGATTGGAATGTTGTTCCAGTATCAACAAGGATGTTGATCCAGGAACATATTGTACTTGGTGAAATCACGCTCAACATCCTTTGCAATCTCTTGGACTATTGTATGTTTTGCTTTTGAAGTGATTTTTGTTGGTTGACCACTCCTGGGGAAGATAACAGTGGTCTTGAATTTCCTCCTTTTGTACATAATCTGTCTGAGTGTGGATTTGTGGAGTCCAGTGGTTTTGAAATGGTTTTGTAACCTTTGCCAGCCTGATGAGCAACAACAACTCTTTTTCTGAGGTCCTCAAAGAGATCTCCTTTGTTTGTGCCGTGATTCACTTCCACAAACATGATCAAACTTTGATAGATCCCTGTTGTCTAAATAAAGCAGGCCAGGAACTGACACCTGATAGTCATCTCAGTGACTGAAAACACTTCTGAAAAGATAGGCTCCAATTTCACCTATAAATCATTATTATATCATTATATATCATCATTTTGGGAATTTTAATAACATCATTATTTTCTTAAATACTTAATTTATAGTACGTATTTTAAAAATGGTATTTATAATAATACATTTATTATTTATTCATAGCTTTTAGCTCTTACTGATTTTAATGGAACAAAAATCGATGTTCGTTGGACAAGAGGCTCTAAAATACATCTTGCTGGATGTCAGGCTTTACTGGGAGTAACTGATCATTATGAGCACTATTTGCATTGGGAAAAGCATCTGATGCTCATTGGCTTTCCATTACTGTATTTTTGTTCTGCCTGGAGGCTCGGATTTAATAATTGAAACAGCAATATATGTGGCTAACATAATTTGAAATATAAAAACACAGTTGTACGTGGTGTATTTGGCGATAGACTCAGTCTACATGTAGATTATCATTCATAATCTTGTTTCTTGCTATATTGTAAATATACAGTTCTGAGAGTGGTCAGTTTTACTGTTTAGAGGTAATTTGGGAAGTACAGCTTAAAGGAGCAGAATTACACACAGTAAAATAATAAAAAAATAGATGAGTTTACATTTTACACTGTTGAAGAGTATGCTGTTTCAAACATAGTCCCAGAGATGGGAAGAGCAAAAAAAAAAAGAGACAGATTTAATGCCTTACAATTCTCTATTTTCCAATTTCATTAATCCTATTTTGGATTTATATGTCTCATATCTTTTTAAACCTACTAACAGGACATCTTCAAACCTGTTAAATGACAGATGCGGGTTCATTGTTTGGGCATCCCTAAAATGAATCGCTTCATCATGTAACGGAGTCCCAGCCTGTTGGGTGTTTGCTTCCTCTGTCGACCCTGAAGATGTTTTGAACCGTAGCAGACAGCCTTGCAGCGGGAGCTCTGGGACTCGATCAACCTCAAATGGTGGAGAATGAAAAGAAAGCGAAAATAGTTGATGCAAGATGATGTGCGGTGAATCACTAGTGAATTGCATGGAGAGAAAATGATTCCTTTTAAAGCCCGGATACAGTTTTAGGCTAGAAGGGGTGATAACTGAATAGAAATGACAGGAATCATAAGAAATTTAATGATTACAGTTACGATTCTAGTTCCTTCATGATTTAAATAAAAAATTTAAATGAAAGTTTTTACTAATTTAAAAACTTCAAAAAAAAAATAATGTGAACAACACAAAGTAATTATGTATATTATTATTATTATTGCTAGTATTTCTCATCCATTTCTCCAATTTAAATTTTGTAAATATTGTGTTTGTGTGTACTGTTTTTAATTGTTGTTAACTTAATTGTTTATTTTTGTTTATTTTATTTTTTGAATGTGCACTGAATGTAATGAATTTGCTGCCATTCATAACAGATGGTCAGTGATTTTAGTTTCACAATAAACTATTGAGCAATGGGTTTAACATTGAAATGAGAGCTTCTTCGATGGAGTCATTAAAGAACTGGATTTTAATTTGTGAATCAAGCTAAATTAGCCACACTGTACATTCATTTTTTTAACATGCAATTTTGACAATCATATAGTTACAACAAATATATATAGGTAGAGATCTAGGACAAGGTATTCTCGTTTCTCTTTCTTTGGTGAGGCCAGATGGAAAAAAAAATGTTGCTATTCTAACCCTTACTAAAGTTAAAGTCATAACTCTGAGAGTTAAAAATGGACAGACACTCTGGGTATGTGGAGGGGTCAGTATAGGTTGGGCACAGTGTTTGTGAGGGGTTATTAATAGGAAGAACAGCAGAGAAGGATAAGGGCAGAAAATCTCTCACTACTGGGTTATGTATATCAGTGACACCCGCCTCACCCACCCACCGCCCGGCTGCCAGCGAGCCGTCTCTGGCACTCGGGAACTCTGATACTGGCAAAGCACACAAGCATGTCGGGCAGCTTTGTGTAAGCACAGCTGTGTTCATATGATGATGGGCTAACAGCTCGTGGCTGTGTTTTCAATTCAGATAACTGGATATGCACTAAAATCTTCTTTTTTTTTCATCTGGAGTGTGGTTTGGAATACTTCATCTGTAGTTAGGATGATCCTTTCAGAGTTCATTTAAACTTTACAGAAAGTACAAAAGTGTTTCATGGGTGAATCTCAAAAATCAAGGAATTCTAGGGTCATAGTTCACCCTAAAATTGAGAGAATGAATGAATGAATGAATGAATGAATGAATGAAGGCATATTACAACAAGTATTTCTTTGTGCAAGTCACCCATATGAGAATATTAGAGAAAACTTTACCTGACACAAATGTTAATACATATGTATTTATTAGCTCATTACCTATTTAAAAGGTCTTTAGATTAAGTTGAATTATAAATAGAGAAATATAGAGTTTAGCTACACATTCACTGTCTGTATGTTGCTTATATCTAACTGGGCCTTATGAAAACAGAACTGGAGAACCATAGAGGTGCTACCTGATTTAGCAAATACCCTCCATGTGCCACGAGTATCTGTTTAGTGCCACTAAAATAGACTTAGATGAGTTGAGTAAACAGTTATGGTGAATAGTGCCATTCCAGCATAACTGCTCAGCAGTATCTCTGTATTTGTATTTAGTCTAATGAAGCAGTTTAAGAAGACTTAGCTTTACTCATGCATGCCCTCTTACAGGTTTTGTAATCTGAACAAATGGATTATTTGCATGAACAGTGCAACAGTGTTTGTACCCACAGAGGATTCACTGATTTGAATTTAAACCAAAGATTTCCAACACTAAATCCTCTAAGGAGAGAATTCAGACCATATTTAAAATGTTTGAAGTGCTAGTGAAATTGCTCCTTTCTGAAGATATCTTTAAATTGCTATTATATTTATTATTAATTATAAACTCATTATAAATCATTATAATAATATATATATACTGCATATGTATAATATAATATATACTACTGTGAGTATAAAGACAGTTATGTTACAAAATATATCTATTTTAAATAAATAATTTTCTATTGTACTATATACCCAGTAAAGAATCCTGAAAAAAAATAAAATAAAATAATAATAATAATAATAATAATAATAATAATAATAATGTGTCACGGTTTCCAAAAAAGTATTAAACACCACACCTGTTTTCAATATCAATAATAAGACATGTTTTTAGAGCAACAAATCAGCATATCAGAATGATTTCTGAAGGATCATGTGACCCTGATGACTGAGAAATGATGCTAAAAATCCAGCTTTGCATCACAGGAATACATTTTAAAATGTATTAAAATAGTTATTTTAAATCAATAATATTTGAGGTTTTTTTTTTTTTTTGGACTGTATAAATTCAGCCTTGGTTATCACAAAAGACATTTCAAAAACATAAAAAATAAAACAACGAAAAATAATTAATGCCGAACCCAAATTTTTGAAACATCTAATACTATATGTATATGTATATGTATATGTATATGTATATGTATATGTATGTATGTTTGTTTGTTTGTTACAGGTCAAATGAAGTAGTCATAAAAAGATGTTTTATTTTTGCTACTGGCACCTATTGGTTCAGTGAACTTGTGAGCAAAAACTCCATGTATGATAAATAAAGATTTATGGACTATTAATGAGATACTTCAGCATTATTGAACAGATATGAAACGCTGGCGGTGGAATGAGGCCTTTGGGACTTGTACTCTGGGAGCCGAAAGATGACTGCCACATCTTCTGAAGATTTATTTACACACTGAACGGCTGCCAGCTTCTGTTGCCCTGGCAATCTTTTTTTTTTTTTTTTTTTACAAGGGCCCGTTTGACTGGAGCTCCTCATAACTCAAGCTCAGTCTATCAAATCAATAAACAGCATGTTTGAATGTGATTTAGAGAGGTAATTAGAGCTGTTAATTGTTTTCATTACTCAGACTTGGCTGATGGCTGTCTGAGGAGTTCTCAGAAAGGGTTTTGTGTCTGTCTTCGGGACATGAAGGCACTTGTAGGTGTTAGACAGGACTATTTTTGTACATTTTAAGAGGGTGTTGGTGGTGGACTTTTTAGTTGGGTGACAGTGACTGATGTACTCTTTTCTTGACATCAACCACTCAACAAAACTGATATCAAGACAAATCAAAGGATGCTGTATGAGCTTCTTTTTTTCCATACAATGAAAGCGTATTATAACCAGAGGCTGTCAAGCTCATGTTTGCTTCGTGTCATAAAGAGTGATAGGATTTGTTCTCTGAGTCTGGCTGCATTGTATAACCCTGCAGGATCTGTGGAAGTTCTGTAGTGGGTTTGAGAACGGCCAGCAGTGATCCTCATGGTGACCCTATTCAGTGTGACAAAGCTCTCGAGAGGGATTCAGCGGCCACATCACAGCCAATGGCATCTTTTCATGCTCTGGTGCCTCGAGTGGGACAAATGAGGGTGACATTGAGCTCAACTAATGCCAAAGCTTCTTTTAGACCAAGTGTCAGGTCTGAATCTTTGCAATTCAGAGTTCATAACTGCTTTAGTTTTTCTCGCATGACCAATTCACCTCTTAACCCTTTTCCAGTGTAGTTCGAAACTGTAACTTGAGAAGCATAAAGCCACTAATAAGTGAATGCACTTCAATTATCATGTTATTTTTGGGGAGTACGATTTAGTCAATCATCTAATAACTACATAAAAAATAAATAAATCTTAAAAAATAAGATATGTGCCTGATAGATAATATTCAACTGAAATATAAGAAAACAGCTGGTGCATTTATTTGTATTTTATTGTTAAATGCATTCATAATGTATTTCTTTCTTTCTTATGACTTTATTTTGTATTTATTTATAATGTATATGTATATCATGTATATATAGTCTTTCCTTCTTTCTTTCTGTCTTGTATTAGTTATATGCACTTTGAGGGTTTGGGGACAGATTTACTACAACTTGTGCCAGCGCAAATCGTCTTTTGGCATTAAATTAGTACTGTCAGGATTTAGACACGCGGTGAAGAATTAGTGAACATTTATTTTTGCGCCTGACCTTATTGGAAATGCATTTGTAGGAGTTTCCCTTCCAGATGCAAAATTTACGAGAGGAGAGTATGAAAATGAATCACCCAACAGGTTTGCGCTCGTCGAATTTCTATTCTAATTGTGCCATTATTTATCCTGGTATTTGTTTTGTTTTGTTTTTCATTAGGTATATCAGTAAATGTCCAATGAAGAGTTTCAGTCTATGTTTATTTAACTTGTGTTCACACAACTAAAGCCAGCAAGCACAGTTATCTACAGTACCAAACGATCCATTTTATCGAAAAACAAACATGTGAACTCTTATCTCGTTTAACCCAATGTTCACTTGCTACATCCAAATAAAACCCAATCTTGAAATAGCTTGTGTTCGGCTTCAGATAAATTATTCAATTGCATATTTCTCTTCATACCTAAAGACTTCAGCTGTGGAAGTGATTGATGAGGTGTGCTTGAATAATTTAGACTTTTAGGAGTCTCATGGATCTGCCAACTGGACCAGGGGCTCGAGAAGAGAAGAGACGGGAGGATAGCAGTCTGCCACAGATAGAAGAAAAAAAAAATTCTTACTCAGATATGAGACGACAGAACAGCAAATGTGTTTCTGCTGGAAGCGTGCAGGCTATTTTCGAATCTCAGCCAGAATTTTGATGTCTGCATGAGAACTAGTGTCTGTGAGGGTTTTCGTGATATAGTTGTATACAAAATGACTATTTTCACAGCGAACATAAAAAATTATTTTTGAAAAGGATGATCTCATCCACCATATGTGGTTGCAGGCAAAAATCTGTAACTAAAGCTGACTGTGAAAGCCAGACAGTCTCCTGAATTCTCATATTGTCTCCTATTTAAACAAAATTACCTTCAGCAGCCAACTTAATGATTCTGATAATTTGTATTTTTAAATAGGTGATTTGTCTCAGGCACGTTAATGTGTGAACAATAATGGTTATTTCAAAACAAATTACTCACTCTTTCATTCAGTTTTGAAAGGAAGGCAAATGTTAACTCATTAATTGGAGAGCCCTTAAAAAGACAATAGCTAATTGCTGCAATTTGCATAGCGTTGGTAGCAATGCATGAATAAATACAGACAGTAAAAATGCTCTTCAGATGTGATGCATGTGCATACTTTAAACAATTATTGGCTGATGCATTGCAGTTCTCCGGCAAATTAACCAATCAGCTTGTTCCATGCAATCACACTTTCCATATCCATTAGTGTACATATACTTTTTAGTATTTTGTGAAATAAAAATTTACCTTAAATATTTCATTCAGGTGTACTCGACTCATTCTGTTTTTCTGGCATTTAATTAACATGAAATACCTCAAACTGAGCTTGAATTCCCTCTTGTTATTTTTTGCTGATTATGGTGACTAGTTCAGCAATAAGACTCAGAGATCCATATTAATCATGTCTGGAGGGCAGCTTTCCTCACGCTTTTGCTAATCGCGCTACTCTAAGGATTCACTCTACCGGAGGCAGCATAGAAAAGACTTCCTGGTTCATGTGAAGAAATCCATGGACAGGTAAGAGGGCAAGGTCACTGCTTTTGAAAGATTTGTCCTGGGAGCGCAGGTACAGTATAATTGCTGCTCTCAAATGAATGCCGTCAGCATAAAATTAAATGCAAAAAGTAGATTTTTACATTTCCTAAAGAAAATGTCAGTGGTGCTTGACTGTGCAAAACTCATCACAATGCTATAATTACAAGGTTGGCATCACTTTAAGTCCTTTTTTAATCAATTTAACAATAGTGATATTAATATTATGTGAAATTAAAAGATGCATGCTAGCCACCCGTATGAAGACTGAGAAAAATGACCTTAAAATTAACCTAGCATAGTTTTGGACTATTTATGCTTACATTTCAGAATATATATTCAAAGCATCATTGTATTACTTGATATCAGTGTGAGATCATATATCATCAGAGCAATGAAAGCAAATCTGTGTTTATCTGAGATGTGACATCTCACCTTCTCAGTTAATTCATTATGACCTGACATTTCCTCCTGTCTGTTTTCAAACCATCGAATCTCTTAATATGCCCGAGCTCATCTCCATCTGTTCAGCGGCATTACGTATGCGCTGTCACTGCTGCGGTGAAGGATGCGAGCACATGCCGCTTTTCTGTGTGTCCAGGGCCTTGCACTTCCATCCTCTCTCTTAATGCACAGGCACACCGAGGGCACACTGAGCTCTGCATCCTTATCCACTGCTCCTCCAAACGATTTTTGAATTTCCTTGGTGTCTATGGGGAATGAACCAATGGTTTATATTTAAAGACAAGCTGTCAATGCCCAATTTGAGTTGCAAACAAATGAAAAGAGCAGCATTGCAGGTCACAAACAAATGTTGTGTTTTGGAAGCTAGTTGGTCTTCACTAGCTTAACCACTAGTATTTTTCTTGGTGAACCATGGTGGTTGAATGATTTTGTTGATCATGTTTTGGTAGTAAATAGCAATGCAATGCCGGTCCACCAGCTACACCAGCAACATCTAATCAATAAAGCAACATCTCTCAGTTTATTGTCTTTTGTGAGTTGGATTTTGGACTCTTTTTTGGGGGGGATTTTGGCAGCTGTGTAACACTCAAATTTGCATCCATAATTCCCTGGCAGGCTGTCGTGCCACTTTGCGCTGTGGTCCTATCACATTTCAAACAGATACCAGATGTAGTCACTCCTGTGTAGTAATTTGTTTGGAAAAGGGAGTTAATTATTGCCTGTGCTTCATCTTATTGGACCTTGGAAATGCTGTTCTCTGTAATAGCAAATTTTGAGTATCTTTCAAAAAAGTCTTGATATCCTGTTTTACTTATCTATTATCTTTACCATACAAAAGAATACAGAAAATGAGTGAAATAGCATCTGAGGAAAGTGTACTGGTTGTATAGAAAGTCTAATTCCACAAACAACTGCACCAAGCTATAATTTTTCTGTCGGAGAAGGAAAAAAAAAAGTTCCTCACATACACCACCGAGGCCATCAAGAATCGCCACCAGCGTCACTGGTCACGGTCCATTACAAATTCAGCAGATGTTTCTTTTCAGCGGTTTGCAATGAACTCTTTTCAGTCTGTTCTGACTGTGTTTTTCATGCACTTTGTTGTAAAAAATTATACAGTTGGAGCGTATTTATTAAATTAAGATTTATTACAAGATGGTAGATTAGAAAATATCAATTGCTAATGCCAGTGCTCAGCCACAGGAAAGATTCAGTTACAGTAGATTTGGAAAATGGCTGGTTGTATAAAGATAGCAAAATATATTTACTATTAAGTAAAGTGCTCATATAATATAGACTACTGGAGTTTGAAGACTTGTTTACAACATAATAGTGTTGCATGCTTTTATTACTCTAAATTATACTTAGCAACTATCCCAGAGGACATTTATTTGCTCAGAGGTTGCTTCATCAGACTTATTGTTCATTTAAGTACAAGTTTATATTAAGTTGTAGATGTTGTTTTTTTTTCTTAAACTTCCTCAAGAAAATCTATGAAATAGTCAATAGTCATCTATGAAACAGACATTATTTCACTTGTTCTCTGTGGAAAATGAGATTCCGTTTATTCTCCACTTGAGGTCATGGCTGGCTATTAAGGAGATCCAGTTGGCAAATTCCTTTCCTGTGTGTGGTTATGCTTTATGTACTTTTTCAGTGATTGGAAAAGTTTTTGTTTGCATGCAAAACTGCTTTCTAAAATGTTTATTTTTCTTATTCTTTTTTTTTTCTACAATAGGTAAGGTTGCCATTTCATCTTGTCATCTTTGCACTAATCATTTCCACAAGAAAGAGTACGCCACTGTTTTTCTCATTATCATTACAAAGGTATATAAAGTTATGTTCTAAAGGTCTTCATAAAAGCTGTCCACAGAGAAGTAGAGTCATTTAAGACTCAGAAGTGAAGCATTTAGCATGAAAAAACACTATTTTTTGGTGGTACTGACAGTTAATGACCATGTTCAGAATAAAATACA
Source organism: Tor tambroides (assembly GCA_021397915.2). NCBI lineage: Eukaryota > Metazoa > Chordata > Actinopteri > Cypriniformes > Cyprinidae > Tor > Tor tambroides. Next base: position 45,469 of record JAFVLL020038013.1, read on the forward strand.
AACCGTATTATTTCTGCAGTATATTATGAACGCCTGTTTCCTCCACTGAAATTTAAAAAAAATAAAAATAAAAAGGGTTATTGTGACTTTGTTTCTTGCAATTCTGACATTTTTCTTAGAATTGTGTGAGATAAGCTTGCAGTCACGAGTTACAAAGTTGTCCTATCTAAAGTTGTCCTATTTAAATATCTTGGTCTTTGGCTCGATCCTGAATTGTCTTTTAAGCATCACATCGATTGTATTATTAAAAAATCATATGGGTGTCTAAGTTCTCTCTATCATTCAATTAATTGCTTTTCATTTCAAGTAAGGAAAAGATTAATCTCCCAATTAATTCTTCCTATTATTGACTATGCAGATATTATTTATCAACATACTTTTGATACCAATTTAAAACCTTTAAATATTCTTCATAACTCTTTATGTAGGTTTGTTTTAAGATGTCCTTATAGAACTCATCATTGTATGTTGTATGAAGCTCTCGATTGGCTTCAACCTAAATCCAGAAGGCAATATCACTGGTTTCAGTTTCTCTTCAAATGTATTTATTTTAATTGTCCTCCTTATTTAAAACAGTTTTTGGTTCCATCTTCATCTACTTACCCCCTTCGACATATGTAGTATCCGCATTTTCTTGTTCCTACAATTTTTACTGAAGTCGGTCGAAGGTCTTTTCGATATAAAGGTCCATTTGACTGGAACAATCTCCCTTCTTCTCTTAGATCAATTACATCTTTCCATCTCTTTAGGACCAATTTACTATCTCATTTGAAAATAACCTGCTTATGTTTTTAATTTTGGGTTGAGAATTGTCTTTAAGTTATATTAATTTCTGTCTATTATTTTTCTATGAATTTTATATTATTTTTGATAAATGATTTATATTTATTATTATTACTATTATTATTATTAATACTATTTTTATTGTTATTGTTCTTTTTTCTTTTTTTTTCTTTTCTTTTTTTCCTCAGGGTGTTTGTATATTTGGTTTTTCATGCTTGTATTAAAATGTATGTTTTCTTGCATGTACATGCTTTTGTTTATAGTTGTAGACTGTGGGTGGGTGAATAGGGGAGTGAGCTGTTGTTTGTCTGTTTAGTTTTTTTTTTTTTTTTTTCTTTTTTTTTGTACATTACTTGTGTGTTATCTTGTGTGTGCTATTGGGTCCCCCTTGCATCTCAAGGGGCTTTCCCTTAATAAATTCAATTCAATTCAATTCAAAGTAAGAATTGCATGATATAAACTCGCAATTTTGAGAAATAGTCAGAACTGCAAGAAAAATTGTGAGAAAAAAGTGAGATGTGAGATTTAAACTTGTAATTCTGAGAAATAAAGACAATTTTAAGAAATAAAGTCATAATTGCGATTTTATGCCTCGCAATTGTGACCTTTTTTCTCAGAATTGTGAGTTTATATCACAATTTTAAATGTTATACATGCAGATAGTTTACATATCACAATTCTGAGGAAAAAGTCAGAACTTGCAATTGCAAGAAAAAAAGTCAGAATTATGACAAAAAGTCACAATTACCTTATTAAAAAAAAATCAGTGGCAGAGAGGGTTCAATAAGATTTTTTTTTTTTTTTTGTAAGAAATTAACATTTATTCAGCAAGGATATATTGATCAAAAGTTATAGTAAAGACATTTATATTGTTAAATGATAGCAAAGCTGAATTTTCAGCATCATTATGCATTAATCATTTCCATATGCTGATTTGCTGCTCAAGAACCATTTATTATTATTAATGTTGAAAACAGTTGTGCTGCTTAATATGTTTGAAGAAACTGTGATCTGTAGTGATATTTAATAATATACAGGCTTCTGCTTTATATGTTCAGGAATTCCATATCAATTAATTTTTTTTTTTTTTTTTTTTTTTTTTTTTTTGGCTTTATTTTAATTTTGAAAGACAGGCGTATTCTGTTTTTTTTGTTTTTTTTTGTTTTTTTTTGATGTCTAAATGAAAACCATAGACGGTGCTGTAATATTGAAGATGTTTGTGCGTGCTTGTCTAGCCCAGAGCTTTGTGGGATGTTTTGAACAAAAAGCCAGTCTGGCCTTTGAGCCACATATGATGGTAAATGATACTGTCTGCCTCCTCATGTCAGACCTTCAGGCACGGTCAGCAAGGCCAAGCAACTCTGGCCTGTGGAGAAATCAGCAGAGGTCACCGTCATCCGTAGAGAAGAGTTACCCATGAACTGAGCTGATGCTAGTCACAGCAGAGCAAGATCAAAAGCTGTTAAAGTTTTACATTTACTTTTGAATTTAGTGAATTAAACATCGCTTGTAAAAATTTTTAAAAGGAGGCATTTTGGATTTATCTTGCTTAAATAAAAGAGCGTGATCAACTATTCTAATATTCACAATACAAAACACCATTTATAAGATAATTTATGCAAGGACAAAATTATGGACACAATTTAATTCTATATTCATGCTCTCTATTATTTGTAAGACAAATTATGCAACATTTTATATAAAGGGAGAGGTGGAACTTTATGTATGTACTCGAGGCTAGAAGTGCTTTAATAACCAACTTGAACAAAATAGTGCAGTTATTTGAAATCATTTTTAATAAAATGACCTCTTACATTTAAATCAGATTAAAGGACATTTTTATTAACATTTAAGAATGTTCAGAATTCAAATAGAATTTTTCAGATATGCAGCCATAGATAATATTTCAATTTGAAGCGCAGTAATGGAATCACCACATCTTGGAGACAAATTATTAAAAAATAAAAAAATGTAGCATTATATCACTTGCTCACACTCTGCAATGAATGGGTGCCATCAGAATGAGAGTCTAAATAGCTTATTAAAACATCACAATAAACCAAACTCCAGTCCATCAGTACAACATCTTTTGAAGTGTGTCTTTCACTGAAAAGGTCCAACCTCTGTTGTCCGCTCACTTCAAAATCCACAGACATATTTGTTTAGAACTGACTTGGCCTGTTTTCACTTGTAAATGATGCTTGATCTGTTAATATTTCTCTTCTGATTGAGATATGACTTTTTCACGGCATAAAACAATATTATGGAAAAGGACTTGTTTTAATTGAATAATGTCTTTATTTGCTCTGAAAGACATTAGTTGATAGACTGAATTAATTGTGGATTATTGTGACGTTTTTATCAGCTGTTTGGACTCATTCTGACGGCACCCATTCACTGCAGAGGATCTAGCTAAATTCCCCTGATTCTGTTATGCTGAAGAACATCTTGGATGCCCTGAGGGTGAATAAAGTTTCAGCAAATATTCCATTTTCGGTGGACTATTCATTTAAATGCTTCAAAAAATTCAAATGTTGAAATGAATTTTTAAAGTTGCATTAGAAGAAATTCATCCACACAGTGTGAAAACAAGGCTTTAATGTCCATTCTCACAAGTCGCTTCTCCTGTAGATGTAGTAAGAAGACAGACAAGGAAAACTAAATTACGACTGGTTTTAATGCTCAAAACCTGCTAAAAAGCGTGGAATAGCAAAGCTGCGGAAAACATCTGTTATTTTTCATATATTAATTTGTTATGCCACAAGCTGTGTATTTCTACTCCTTTTGTCGAAGAGTAATTGGAGTGATCCACATTAACACTGAGCAATGTTGCTTCTAACTTTGTTTAAGTGACTGCAACATCACTTTATTCATTATTCACGGTCCTTTACTGACTTGTCCCGCCGTTTTGCGGGTCTTCACTTTCCTAAGCAAATTACAGTGTTTATGTGTGGCTCATGTCACAGTATTTAAGCTGTGAACACAGCATTTAGTAGTCCTTTTCATCTCATTCAGTGCATGGCTAAGTTGCTTCTTCACAGGAAAAGCCCCGTGCGCTGACCTCTCCTTCCCCTTACACTCATATCTGAAATTAATTAGCGGTTGAGGCGCTGTTATCTCGCCTCTCTTTTTACAGCTTAATTGACTAATTATGAAATCACCGAAGTTGCAGTGAAACACCAGTGGGTTTTAGTTTGGCTCGTTTTTAAATGTGCTCTCAGGAAAGCGACTTGCGAGAATGGACATTGGGTAATTAAAGGCTTATTTTCGCACCGTGTGGATGGATTTCCTACTGTTCTGAACTATTAAAGACATACGGGGGCTCTGACCTGATACTGAACTTTCTCAGATTACTGTCAGTGCCAAGTGACCCAGTGCAAAATGAGAGCAGTTAACCTTCCTGTCAAGCTCAGATACAAACACGCTAAACAAAGTGATGCAAATGAATCCATTGCGCCTCAGGACAAGGTCATACTTTGTACACATGTGGATTAAAAATATGGTGGGGATGCATAAGAAAATAATCCTTTTATCGACTGTTTTGAAGGGTTATTTGAAGCTTCACATGAAACACTGTTGTCTGACTTTTATTGATATTATTTCATGCATGGATCATTTCCAATGACCACTGAATGCTTCTGAATATATTAAATCAATCCCTTCTGCCGAATGAAGGCTTTTCCTCTATGCTATGAGTTGAAAACGAATTGACCCAATCTTAGATATACATGTTTACTGTTCCTTACCAGTATCCTTGATTATGTGATCAAGTGGCTATTCAGTTTACCACAGCCTAAGTGAGTTTTAAAATAGACCTACCTGGATAGACTGGTCGATTAGCATTCTTATTGTTCGCAATGGCACTTTCAATTATATATATATATATATATATATATATATATATATATATGTATGTTCTTTTAAATTGTAATATTATTTCTCAGTTGTATAGTAATATTGCTCAGTTCATACTGTTTTTGACAAATGTAGATTTAGCTAGCATAAGAGACTTCTTTCAAAACCATTAAAAATGCTCAATTATTTAAAAATAACCTGCAAATTAAACTTAACTTGCATTTTCCCTGTTAAATTGCTAATGTGTATATATAAGCAATTTAACACAGAAAATGCAAGTCTGTTGTTTTACTTATTTATTAATACAATTTAAAAAAAAAAAAAAAAACAACAACAAAACATGTTTAGTTTTGAATGGTCGACAGTGCTTAGATTAACTTTCCATATCAATTGTAACCAATCATATATTCTCAAATCTTCAAAGGTCACAAATGACTATTTCAGTTGATCCTTCCCCCCACCAACGAAGGGCAGTTTAGACTGAAAATGATCACATTTAGAGTTTTGTAAAATCTATAACAGAAGACCATGTGTTAAGGAAGTGAAGGATATAGAATGAAGAAAATGGACATCAAGATGATAAAGTACGGCAGCAAAGTGGGATGAACATGATTTGTGTGGAAATCTTTTACAACCCTCACATTGTCCTCTAAAGGATGACTTCTCTAGGCTCGGGGATGACATGGCTAGAATGTTAAATAAGCTTGGAGGAGTTTCACATTGTCACACTGTGTCACTGGAGCATCTGGATGAAGTTAATCTCGAGGGCCATTTGAACAGCATTAGCCTGCTGAACCCTCCAAGCGTAGTGACTTTCCTTCCCAGTTATTTTGCCCATATAGTTTCCATTGCCAGCTAACACAGTCAGTAGGTTTTTAAATCTGAAGATTTTATTTTATTTTATTGATTTTCTTACATTTAATTGAATTTAATTTAATTAGAACAGTGTTTACATGTCATATTTTAAGAAAAAAAGCATAATTTTATGAGAATGAAGTCATAATATTACAAGATTAAATTTATAAATTTGAGAATTCATATGCATAATTTTATGAGAATAAAACAATGGAGTAAGCCATGAGATATTGTGCATTACATTGATTTTATTGTGAAGAGGTTTTCTTAGGCATGGCATCAAGTGGAGTGCACAGAACCTTATGGCTTTTTTCTCCTCTTTTCCCCCCAACAACGGATTCTTAGCTTTCGAAGCATCCATGAGACTAATCCAAATGTACTGTTGTAATATTCAGTCTTTATCTGGCTGAGTGTCAGTATGTGCTCATTGATTCATCCCTGCTGGCAGAGTGCAAGCAAAACGCGCTTTAATGCCCGTTTAAATAAAACATCCCAAATAACGTATGTTAAATCTGGACGTTATCTGGCTTTTTTGGGTGACATGCATGGTGTCAGGCCGTCTGCAGAGAATGAATGACAGGTGGTGTGTGTATATGTGTGCAACATCGCTGATGGGGTTGGCTGTCAGACTGTTTATGCTGAAGGAAGCTGATGGTAATTTATCTGCATCACTCTGTTGCATCTAAATAGCATGCACAATTTGACTGTTATCAGCATCTGTTACATGCATCTCTCCATAGGCAGGTGTGTAACTTGGTGTATAATGTGGATTTGCTTGTAATGGTAGGTAAATGGAAATAATATATGGTATTTCAGATACAAGCCAATAGCCCATTTATTCAGCTGCATGTCACAATGTTAAAAATCTAAGCAAATATATTCATTTTTATACTGAACTAATGAAAACATTGCTTATACAATATAGATGTGTATTATTATACTTTTTTTTTCACCCAGATATGAATCATATACAAATCAAATTAGGGGTATTGTACAGAAAGAAAGCACAATCAGCATTAAGCATAACAAGCATAAAGTTTGTGCTCTACAAAATGTGTATGCTTAAGTATTTTATCAGTTTTTGCAATGAATATTTTGATGAATAGAGATCAGCATCTGTACAAAATAGTAATTTTAGTGTTTAATATAAATTGCATTCTTATAGTTGCCATGTTATGAGCATGAGCATTAATTATCTTTAATAGTGACTTTATAGTTGGAATAGCTCTCTTGATAATTGCAACATCTCTCCATTAGAGCAATTAGTGCACTGTCTTAACTTTAACAAGAGTGGAGCACAGCAAATTATCAGTGTTGTTATGAGGTGCGCGTGTCCTGATAAACAGTGTGTTCCTAAACGTGGGTGCCTGGGAGCAATAATGAGACAGCAGCTTCTCATAACGTAACTAGTGCTGGCAGAGATGGTAACAATTTAGAAACTCAGTGTGCCTGCAGATGGCCAGGCATTCAGTGAGAGCCAGGAGTATGTCCACATGCTGTTGGAATAGTGTGCCTGCAAAATCTGTAATCTGTTCTTGAACAGCACCTCGTATTTCTTTTGTTTGCAAAATATTGAAGGGTATATCAAGATAAAGACTCTCACACAGTATGTATCTTAAAGCAGTGTCGAAGTTCAGATTAGGGCAATCAACAGCATTTCTAGCACAATGTTAATTACTGAAGAAAATAGTTTCAACTCATATCCCAGTTTATAGTAAAACACTTACTAATGTGGTGATGCAAAACATATTATGTGTGAAACCCACAATTATTTAAAGGAATAGTGCACCCAGAAATGAAAATTTGCTCAATATTTACTCACTCTCAGGCCATCAAAGATGTAGACGAGTTTGTTTCTTCATCGGAACAGATTTGGAGAAATGTAGCATTACATGACTTGCTCACCAATGCATCCTCTGCAGTGAATGGGTGCCGTCAGAATGAGAGTCCTAACAGCTGATGAAAACATCACACTAAGTAATCCACACAACTCCTTGTGATGTGAAAAGCGGCCTGTTTGTAAGAAACAAACCCATCATTAAGGCATATTTTAACTATAAACTGTTGCTTCTGGCCAAAATACAAGTCCATAATCCAAAATAAGGCTTCCTCCAGTAAAATAAAAGTCCATGTTGTCCTTTCACATCAAAATCCACCAACATATTTGTTTGTACCTGTTTTTACTTGTAAACTGTGCTTTATCTGTGCATATTTCTCTCCTGATTTAGACAATTTTTTTCATAGAAGAAAGAAATATTATTGGAAAGAGCACTCATTTTAGCTGGAAGTTTGAAGTTAAAAATGCCTTAATGATGGATTTGTTTCTTGCAAGCAGCAGCTTTTCGCTTGACAAGATGTTAATTGATGGACTGGAGTGGTGTGGATTACTTGTGGATTATTGTGATGTTTTTATCAGCCGTTTGGACTTCATTCTGACGGCACCCATTCACTACAGAGTATCCATTGGTGAGCCAGTGATGTAAAGCTGAATTTCGCCAAACCTGTTCTGATGAAGAAACAAACTCATCTACAGTACATCCTGGATGGTTTGAGGATGAGTAAATTTTCAATAAATTTTCATTTTTGGGGTTTTCCTTTAATTACTTTTTAACTTTTTTAACTTTTTTAACTTTTTTTTTTTTTTTTTTTTTTTTGGCAAAGTTACTGTACATGCAACATTTTCCAACAAATCTGGTAATCCCTGTAACTGGCACATGCAACACATCAGAAAAAGACTATTTGCATGGAGTAAATGACAAATTATTAGTTCATCTAAGCTTTGAAACTAAACTGAAGATTTGGTCAGTTTTATAGCTCAAGCACATTTTTGAAGGAAGAATTAATTCAGGTGCTAATACAAAAATAAAACTTCTGCTTTAAAAACCTCAAAGTGCTTCTGCTGTACATACCTCACTGTAACTGCCTTTTTTGCTTCACAAAGAAACAGAAGGGGAATAGAATGTGTCAATATATATATATTTTTTTGTGGTAATCAACATTATGACACAAATGCTGACGATAAATCTTAGCTTAACCCAGATCTTTCCTTTAAAGCTGAAGGATCTTGCCACAGGCTGTAGAATGTGGCAGTAAGGTAAGAAATATCAAAACGGGTTTCTTCTATGTGTGAGACGTGCCCCTTCCTAGTACTTGCTACTTCCTGCAGGATGACACCTCTTTATCTTTCTCAACTCTCAAGTATTGCCAAGGGTTCTTTTTCCATGCCAATTTTTAATACTTCCTTTTTGCAGCTCAAAGGGAAACATCAGAATCACAGTCAAACTGAACTGTCAATTCGCTATGGCATTGAAAAAAAAACAACACACTGGCTTCTAAAGCCGTTTTCGTTATGTCTATATTACACTGCACTGCAGTAAAAACATCAATATTGTGAAATATTATTACAATTTAAAATAACTGTTTTCTTTTTAAATATATCGAAAAATGTAATTTATACATGTGATGGAAAGCCAAATTTTCAGCATCATTACTTCAGTCTTCAGTGCTACATGATCCTTCAGAAATCATTCTAATATGTTTAATTTTGTGATTAAGAAACATTTCTTATTATGTGATACATTTTTCGCCATTCTTTGATAATAGAAAGTTTTAAAAAGTTATTATATAAAAACTGACTGTTTTTGTAGTCTTTTCTTTTTCTGCATGCACTGCAGTTGAAATGAGAAGAGAAATAAATTGGAAGGGAAATAAATGGCTGATGGGAACAGTTCCCCCCCAATAAACCTGTAGCTGGCACAAAGCAAACAGAAATCCTACTGTTTTCCAAACTGCTCCTGCTGGTTTGCCATGGTTGAATGCTAATCTCCAATCTTTTTTCTGCCTGTTTGTCAGGGAAGTGTTCCCCCTTGCTATACTCTGTGTTTCACAGACTGTGGTGCATGAGGAACCTGTTTAGATTCTGTGGACATACTGCTGTTAGAATCACAGGCCTGGGGTCAGTTTTGTCAAACGCTTTTATCATTCAGATTTGGCTCTGAGTGAATGAGAATTTCATAATCCTCTGGCTGAACTTAAGTGAGTACCAGATATCACATTTTTCACAAAGGTTTTAGTTTTCAATATAATGAGCAAATCAATGCCTTTTTATGCAGGGAAGACAGACACAATAAGAATGGAAGGGTTTGGGCTGATATGGAGAAGGTCTGTCTTTGTTTTGTTTGTTTTTAGGCTATCATTGGCAGTAGTGGGCTGGACAGAATGCAATAGGTGAGCTTTTTACTCTCCTTTTATTATATATATTAAAAAAATGTTTTTGTTAGTGGTAAAATAGAATTTCTTCTTGAAATTATGTTTTTGTTTTTGTTTTTTTAATTGAGGGCAATGCATGCAAAGTTTTGACATATAGAAGGTCTGTACAAACTTTTGTTATAACTTTTATGTTTAGGTCCCATTGGGTGCATGCAATTTGCAAAAAATCGACACTATGAAAACATGGAACATTCTTGTAAAAATCAGAAAAAAATTGAGTAAACTTTGCATCTTAAATTTCATATTTAATATAATTTACTTCATATTTTAGAGGCTTTTTCCCTTAAGTGTTGATTTTTGGCAAATTACATGGAAACCAATGGGACCTCAACAGAAAAGTTTTAACAAAATTTGTACAGACCTTCTAAAGCTATAACTATGATGCAAACTCACATTTGTTCTGATAAATTTGTCACGCTGTTTGTCATCATGGGGATATTTACCAGAAGGTTCAATTTTCTTAAAGTAGAAGACTTCATGCCAGCTCACACAGCAGTGCACCGCAATAACCTGCCAGGTCCTGCAGATTTGCTTTATACAACATTAGGAAGATCAGGGTCTTTTGATCAGAGCATGCTACACAACTCCTTGTTCAAGCTCTTGTTCTGTCAAGGCTGGACTATTGCAGTGCTGTCTTGGCAGGTCTTCCAGCCAGATCTATCAAACCTCTGCAGATAATCCAGAATGCAGCAGCAAACCCGAAAAGAGTGCATGTCACACCTCTGTTCATCAATTTGCACTGGATACCAATTTCCACTTGCATAAAATTCAAGGCATTGATGTTTGCCTACAAAACAACCACTGGCTCTGCACCCCTTTATCTAAATTCACTAGACGTGTGTGCCCTCCAGAAGCACAAGTTATGCAAGTGAACGGCGCATTATATTGACATCCCATAGAGGCACCAAATCGCTTTTTACAGATTTTTACCTTAAGTGTTCCCTGCAGGTGAAATGAACCGCCCAACTCGATCTGACCAGCTGAGTCTTTAGCCATCTTCAAGAAATGTCTAAAGACACATCTCTTCCATCTACACTTGACCCTCTAACACTATTTCTATCTATTCTCTATCTCTTTTCTGTCTAGTTTTTATTATTTTTATTAATTATAAAAAAAAAAAAAAAGCATGCAATTGGAACCCAAGATTTCGTTATATAAAAAATCTAGATGAAAAGCCCCATGTAGTGTGTGTCCAACCTTTCTTCTTGGGCAACTGAAAGTCTGTAGTGCATTCAGGGCTGAAGTTAGCATTAGCAATGCGGTTTCTATCAGTGATGTGCTAATCATGACCTGTGGTGATTGGCTAGCAAAAAGTAGTCTTGCTATCTTCCTGCCTTAAGCTCTGTGCTAATCAGAGATTTGTACTGCATGCATAGTGCTATGCAACTTGTGGAAAAGAATTTTAAATTTTACAGAACGAAAGAAGCCTGAAAGGAAAACAAGACGATAAGGCAGCTCTCCCAGAGTTACTCCAGCAGCATCGTCCCACTGACATACATGAAAAGCAGACTTTAGATAACTAGTTTTGTTAAAATATTGAATACATCTTTAAACTTTGCTTGCTGAAAATGCGAGCATTTTCACTGTTGCTCAGTATATCCCTCTGCATCTAAAGACCATCTAAAGTTCCTCTCTTCTTCCAGTTTACTTCCAGGTTTGTGCTTCACCATCACAACATAGTGGTAAAGTAATTGTATTATTTAACTCTTTTTCAGTTGCTGTATGTTCGATTTCCAAGTCAGTGTTAGATAAATTCAGATTTAGATTTATAGTAGATGAGCAAATTATATTTTCTGTATATTATTTATATATATATATATATATATATATATATATATATATATATAATATACAGAAAATATAATACGTACAAATAAAAAAAAAATAAAAAAATAAAAAAATTATATATATAATTTTTTTTTTTTTATTTGTACATATCCAAACTTAATTTTCATCTGATGAGGATTTGGGATATGGTTAGGCTTAGGGCTTGTACTGCTAAATATTATATTATAGGATTTTATATCAATACGTAATTGATCACACATTTTATTCAATATATAGTAATTAATAATTTCTTACTTGCAGAGTTTTTCTTTTTTGATACATAATACATATATAAATACATAAATAAGTTAAAAAAAAATAGGCCAGTGTTAAAATATTATAAGCTGTATATTGCCTGTATTATATAGAATTAAAATTTGATCTTACGGGACAGTTTAATTAAAAAAAAAAATATAATATAATATAATATAATATAATATAATATATATAGATAGATAGATAGATAGATAGATAGAGACAAACCTGTGTTAAAATATTATAAGCTATATACAGTATATAATATAGTATATAATATATCAAGCCCTCCTGAGAACTGAAATGGCCTCTTTTTTTTCTTCTTCTTTTTTTTTACACTAGTGCCCATATACACTATGGACTTTTAATGATGTAATTAGAAGCAAAACATCATCAGACTGCTGATGCAGGGATAAAGACTCTTTGACCGCTTTGTCCCTTTTGGTGTAACGCTGGCTGCTTTTGCACATACATAGTTAACATGACTGCAAAGGATGTTCAAGAACGTTTCACTTTGATTGCCTCTGGGTTTCTCTCGTGTACTTGTGCAATAATAGTATTAGCTCTTCTTTTTCCATTAGGATAATCACTGTGCTTAGCTTCTCATTCACAATGCCATTCTCTTGAGGGGATTGCAGAGGTTTCAGTTGTTACGTTAATGTTGTAATTACATTGGGGGGAATTTGGTTGATTGCCGTCATAAAGACATCGTTTGCCTCAAACCACAAGCCTAAAGACAGTATACATAAAACAGTCTACCATAATAAAGAAAGGGTGGGCTTTTTAGGCGCAAAAGGAAGCAGATCAAGGTCATACTGATGCTCTCGCCAAGTTTGCAATACACCTTAACTCAAAATACTCAAAGCTAAAGTTCATAAGAAATCAAATTCAGTTCCCGACTTGATGCCTGCGTAGCAGTAACTTCTATAGAACACTGAATTGTATATCTTCCCTCCACACCAACAGCTGCTGTCCATAATTACTAGATCAATCTGATTGGTTCAACAGGAATGGGGCATGGTTATAACTAAGTAACTAGAGGTTGATCTCCTTAAACTCTTGATAATGTTTGATAATGGTCCATAAAAGATTTCAATATTTATATATAAATGGGATGTGTAAGAGTTTGAGACGGAAGCTCAAAATGGAGTAATTCTCAACTTTCGAAGGAAAGAAAGAAAGAAAGAAAGAGAAAGAGAAAGAAAAAGCAATACTGTAATGCCTGAAATCATGGGTTACTATTGTTATTGTTGAACAAAATATGGGGGGGGGGTTATTTTATTTCAGCTAGTTGCAACATTTCTTAGTACTTTTCAAGTACTAAAACTAAAGTAAAACTAATAATAATAGTTTTCTGATTCTGATAAATAAAAAGAATGAAAGCTACATTATATAGATATATAAAAATTCAATGAGTAAAATGCCAAAAAAAACAACAAATCACTAAAACAAGTAAAATTAAAGTGAAAACAGGAAATATAAAAATCGTATTCAAATTTTAAAGGGGTCATCAGATGCCCATTTTCCACAAGTTGACAAGGGATTCTTTAGAGTCTTAATGAAAAATCTTTAACATACATTGGTTAAAATTTCTCAATGGTAGTGTAAAAAAACACCTTTTTACCTTGTCAAAATCAGCTCTGTTTTCAGCAAGCTGTTTTTAAGTCCATGTTGCTTTAAAATGCTAATGAGCTCTGCTCTCCCCACCCCTCTCTTCCGTGAGGTGACGAGCAGACTGTAAACTTCAGCCGCGAAACTGGCTAACTAGCACAATATTAGGAAAGGCGATTTGCCAAGATTCATAAAAAACCCTTACACTCACTTCTTCTGTAGATGAAGCTGGATCATGAATGATTCGCGCAAACAGACACATTTAAGCAGAGCGGGATCGGCGCATTCCCTTCAAAATGAAAGTAACGTTAATCCTCTGCGTCTTCAGCAGCTCAGATGTCGGGAGTAAATGACGACTGCTTTGTTCATTATTACACCCAACAACTAAACACTTCAATCGCTTAATCTGAGACATCGTCTTCCCCTGCACCGGAGTCGACACAATGGCGGACAGCTCTCAGTTCACTCAGGGCGGGTCTAAGGTAAGACAGCCTTGTCAATCAACTATCGTGGGAGCGGTCTGTGCAGAACTACGTCATTCTGACAGGAACCTCAGAACAGCCTGATTTGAGAGAGGGGATTTTAAAATAGGGATTTAAAAAAAAAAAACACTGGATGGATTTTTATCATTATAGGATGGATGTGTACACACACTTCCAACACACATTTATGTTCAAACAACTTGTAAAGTGAATTTTGCATCCGATGACCCCTTTAACAAAATGTATAATAGTAAATCAATGGTACCATAAAAACACTTCAGATAAAATAATATTCATTCATTCATTCATTCATTCATTCATTTGTTTGTTGGAGCTGTTTATTGAACCACTAATATATACCATGAACAAATTAAAAACTAAATGTAATGTGTCAAATATAATATAGGCTTTATAGGGTTAAAGACACTGTGAAAGGTTTTAAACTATATTTAGAATGAGCATTTCAAAATAAGATTTTATTTATTTATTTATAGAAAGTCATTGAAATCCAGGTTTGAGACATTTTTTAACAAATACATATAGCAAACTTTTTTTTCCCCCATTTGTTTTGTTTTTATTGTGTCTAATGACTGTTTTATTAATATCTTTCCATTTGTTTGCACTATGTAAATGTCACATTCGTATCCATCAGTTACATGTTTAATACGATCAACTATATATGCTGCTTCCTATAAGGCTTTAACAGCAGATACCACACATCTTCATGTGTGTACAGGTTATATGTTAGAGGACAGATGTTTGTTGCTCTTGTAAGCAGACACAGGTTGTGCTAGATAGCTGCTCAGTATCAAGCCTCGATCTTGTTTGTTTAGTATGCTGTCAGAGATAGTATGAGGATTGATAGTATTAGGATGAGGTTTGGTTGGCAGGGGTTGTGCTTTAACATCAGCCTCTAGCTGCTAGTAAATTATCCAGCATATTTCTCTTATTGGTAGCTTTTAAATGAGCTATAATGCCTTTTGAAGCACCCATCAAAATAAGTATTACCTTCTTTATAAGCTTGAATTTTTGGCCTGAAAAGGCCTGTGAGTGCATGTCTCTATGAGTCTGTTTGCATTCATGCATCCATTTCACATCCACACATTTCACTGTCAGTTTAATGCATTCATTTGGTGCAATTCATTATAAAGAAAATAATGGTATCAAAAAATATTAACACAGTTAATCATGCCCCCTGACTTTGAATGACTTTGAATTTAAAAAATATTAGACCAGCAGTGGTTATATATATATATATATATATATATATATATATATATATATATATATATACATACACACATGCACATGCTGATTTTTTTATTTTGTTAAGATTTTTTTTTCTTTTTTATTATTATTAGTAATATTTATTATTGAGGTTTGGGTGATAACTATTGGGGTACATATTAAATTATTAAATAAATGAATCATTAAATTATTACCCATGTGTATTTAAAAAAAAAAATGCAGACTCAAATTCACTTCTTAGTAAATGTCAAATAAAGTTGTTTATAAGAATACACTAAAGGCAGGTTAAAATTACATTAGTTAGCAATTAAAAACTAGCTTAACAAGGATTCTGTAGTTGCCTTGACAGTAATCAATTGCTAAACAAAACATGAACCTAAATCAATTGATTTTAATCAAAAATATTATTTAATATCACTGAATCAACCTAAATAAAATTGATCATAATTACAGGATTATTTATTTATTTATTTGTTTATTCTTCAGTGCAAGACATAATTATTTGATTTATTATATATTTCATTATTTGAATTAGATTTTTTTAGATCTTAATTAATTTTTATAGTACCTGTTGGTCCAGGAATATATTTGGCAAAATTACTGTCATGCAATACATATAGGTCTTTTAAGCAGGAAAATGCTTTAATTTAAGATGTCCAAAACAGAGGGCATCATCATTGTAAGTAGTTTATCTATTTATTTTTTATTAACAACTAATTTTTAGTGCCTGTTGGTCCAGGAGTATGTCCTGAAATCTTTTCAGCAGGGAAATGCTTTTTCCCAGTCAGAGGACCTCATCGCTTTGAGTGAGCGTGTGCTGGTATTGTTGTTGTTAAGGTTGCTGTAGCAGAGGGGCGTTTGGGTTCTTTCCTATTAAGAAATATCATGTTTTAAAAACCCCTCGGGCATTCTCCGGGGTTACTGTCAACAGTCCCCAAGCTGTGTGGAGAATTCCAAGGTCAGAGGCAGAGCCGTGTTCTCTGGGGAGTCATTACTGCAGCCTGTCTGCTGTGGGGGGCAAGATGAATGGAGCTGCGCTCAGTGTACTCAGCCTCGCCTTCATCACCGCCACATCAAGGCCTTCTCTATCAGTGCTCATCTGTGTCTCTCAACGCATATCTCTCTGCTCTTTAAACTCCCCCTCCCATCGTTTACCTCACCGCTCCGTGTGCTGTGTTCCCAGTCCGGCATCTGTTTCGGTTCCATATGTGTGCAATCTTTAGCATTTTGGGGTTTATTCCTTTGTGTTTACGACTGAGGCTGTTGCCATTTCATTTTCTAGGAAAAATACGGAGGTGAAATGAGATAAATGTACTCACTGTCACCTGCAGCCAAATGTTTTGCATCCTTGACTTTTCTGCAGGGAATAGCATCAAATATGCACAAGCAAAAGCGTTGGAGGGAGAGAGCGAAAGGGAAAAGAAAGTCTTTAAGTGAGCTGTTACATATCTTTGAGGTGTGAAGTGAGTGTTTCTTTTGAAAGCCACCCCCATGTTCTTCTTCATCCTTGAAAAGGGGAGGGATACAGAGAAAAACAGACACGAGGTGAGCAGGAACGGCTGCCCCTTTTGAACAGGACACTTGCTTGACAGGTTTGAGT
The DNA here is from genome assembly GCA_021397915.2 of Tor tambroides. NCBI lineage: Eukaryota > Metazoa > Chordata > Actinopteri > Cypriniformes > Cyprinidae > Tor > Tor tambroides. The sequence goes on from JAFVLL020038013.1 coordinate 62,254, forward strand.
GGGCGAACGGGAAGGTTAGACGATTCTTTTCACTATTTCCAGCCCTGGAGAACTGATTTACCTTTCTCGCATCTGTACTGCCACTTTTTTTTTTTTTTGAGTGTTTAGTGTCACAAAGGGTCTTTTTACATGACTGGATTTCTGCTTTTGAAAACAGAAGGTACGTCACGTTGTAAAAGACCTTGCTGCAGAAACGAAAGGTTGAAACACAAGTTGTTAGTTTGTGTGTTTGTTGGCAAACTTTGTATTTTTTAAGTTTTGAATAGCTTCTTAAATAGCCTATATGGTATTAAAATTACTTTTTGATTTACTGTTTTAATTTGTCATTATGCACAGAACAAAGAGTGGTCATGTCCTCATTTAGCATTTTAAAATCATTTATATTTTAGAGTATAATATGTAGGTTTGGAGTGAGATTTTTTTTTTTTTTAATTAATACTTTTATACAATAAGTATTCATTAATTTAATGAAAACTGGCAGTAAAGTCTTTTATAATGTTACAAAAGACTTTAAAAAAGGTTTAAAAAAAATAGTCTGTTTAATTTCTTATTCACCAAAGAATCCTGAATTTAATATATACAGTAAAAGTATCAAAAAGTATCACAGGCTGTATGAAAATATTAAGCAACAAAATTGTTTTCAACATTGATAATAATCAGAAATATTTCTGGAGCATCAAATCAGCATGATTTCTGAAGAATCACTGAAGACTGGAGTAATGATGCTGAAAATTCAGCTTTGCATCGCAGGAATAAAATACATTTTAAAATATATTAAAATAGGAAACAGTTATTTTAAATCATAATATTTCACTATAGTTTTTGCTGTGTTTTTTATCAAATAAATGCAGTCTTGGTAGGCCTGAGAGACTTTCAAATCTTAAATCAAACCTTATTCAAACTTTTGAATGGTAGTAAATACATTATGTTCAGAATCCCAGAACTGCTTTTTGGGGAAGGTCTTTTTGATAGGCCTATAAATACACATCTACACAACTACACATGTGTTTGTTTTCTTTCATACTGCATGATACTGTATTCATAACCACAAATGCTTACAGTAAAACAAAACAAAACAAAGTTTGCTTTCAATCTTGCTTTTGTGTTTACTGTGCATTTTCATTTCTCTGCCAATTACTTTCAGTCTTGTACAGAAATGTACATAGGAGCTCATGAAAGAAGAGCTTTAGGTTTTGAAAAACTGTGTGTGTATGATATATCCACAAATATAATATTATGGCAAAGGTGTTTGCAACATAAGACAAATGTTTGCTTTTGTTAATAATGTTCAAAAATATGCTGGAGACACAATGTAAAAGAACACTGGGCTCATGAATTGGATATTTTTGGATACGAAATTAATTTACGTTCAGTTTTTGATGCAATTTTCTATTCACTGTCAAATCAATAGATTGTGATGCATTCACATTTTTACACCGCTAATATAGAAAGTCAAGATAAAAGAACAACAATTGGTACAATACACAGGCCTGTTTGAAAACTACATCTGGAGCACATGCACTCACTGACTACAATCAGAAAATGTGATTTAACTGATGTGGTACTTGACATCGTTTTGGGATGTTTCTTCTACAGTTGTCATTAGATGTCACTGGATGGGTCATCACTATGACTGTTGGTCATATACACTGACCAAAATTATAAACGCAACACTTTTATTTTTGCCCCCATTTTTCATGAGCTGAACTCAAAGATTTAAGACTTTTTCTATGTACACAAAAGGCCTATTTCTCTCAAATATTGTTCACAAATCTGTCTAAATCTGTGTTAGTGAGCACTTCTCCTTTGCCGAGATAATCCATCCACCTCACAGGTGTGGCATATCAAGATGCTGATTAGACAGAATGTTTATTGCACAGGTGTGTGAGGCCGGTTGGATGTACTGCCAAATTCTCTGAAACGCTTTTGGAGACGGCTTATGGTAGAGAAATGAACATTCAATTCGTCTCGGGTTACTTGACTGTAACCCTGTTCCCTGAAAAAGCGGGAACGAGATGCTGCTTTTCAAAAGCGCTATTGAGAACATTCTTTGTTCGACCGGTTGTGAAGCATGTGTGTCAAACACGCCAAGAATTGGCTTAAATAACCTCGGTAGGTGACATTATTTGATTACGTGCACCTGAGGGTTATAAATAGACGTGAAACAGACACACCTTCAGGTTACACCTTTGTCTGAAAGGACGTCCAGGCACGCCTACAGTGCGGCATTGAGGCGCAGCATCTCGTTCCCCCTTTTTCAGGGAACAGGGTTACAGTCAAGTAACCCGTCTCAATAATGCTAATGGGAACGTGAATACCAATGCTGCCGCACTGGAAGTGTCTGGACCCCCCAAGGTTGTGTAGTGTGTGTGTGCACAAACATTGAAGAGGTCTCAGACATGACTCTGGGATGCTGACTCAAGGACATGCGAGCCCGGAGTAGCATGGACATCCAAACTATAGAATCTAACAAATGTGTGCGGAGAGGACCAACCCGCCGCATCACACACTTGCTGCAAGGGGACACCTCTTGCCAAAGCCATAGAAGATGCAACCCCCCTGGTTGAATGGGCCCTAACTCCTAGAGGCGAAGCTTGACCACGCGCCTCATAGGCTAGGGCAATAGCATCCCTCACCCAATGTGATACAGTATGCTTCGTGGACGTAGATTTGAAGAGCACGTACTGGACACAGTAAGTGAAGTCTTTCCTGCTCCGGTGTCGTGAACGGCGGAGGGCAGAAAGCTTCAAGAACGACCGGATTCATGGTCGAGAATGGAACTTTCGGAAGATAATTCGGGTGAGGATGCAAAATAACTTTGACCAGCCCAGGGGCAAAGTCTAGGCAGGATGGCGAGATTGACAGAGCCTGCAAATCCCCAATTCTCTTAAGAGAAGTAATGGCCATTAAAAAAACCATCTTTAGAGTCAGAAACCTGATAGGCGCTGACTCTAGTGGTTCAAAAGGGGTCATGACCAGACCCTCGAGCACAATAGCTAAGTCCCACGAAGGGACTGTCGCTCTGGTGGGCGGCCTCAACCGCTTAGCTCCCCGAATGAAGCGGGCAACTAGAGGGTGCTTTCCCACAGAAACCCCGTCAATGAGAACATGGCAAGCCGAAATGGCGGCCACATAGACTCTCAGAGTACCAGGACATGTGCCTGAGGACAATTTCTCTTGCAGGAACTCCAGCACTGAAACAACTTGGCAGTGAACTGGGTCTACATGGTGTGCCATACACCAATTCTGGAAAATGTGCCATTTGAAAGCATAACTCCTTCTAGTGGAGGGAGCCCTAGCGCTTAGAATAGTCTCTACTACGTCAGCTGGAAGCCCAGCATCTCTCAGTTGGTCCCCCTCAGGGGCCAGACATGAAGGTTCCAGAGCTCGGGCCGGGGATGAAATACTGTCCCCTGTGCCTGAGATAGGAGATCTCTCCTGACCGGAATCGCCCACGGCGAGCCGTCGAGGAGGGATATTAGATCTGAGAACCATATTCTGGTCGGCCAATGGGGCGCTATCAGTAAGAGGCGAGACCCCTGTTGACGGACCCTGGCCAGGACTCCTTGGCCAGGGGAAATGCGTAAAGACCCTGTCTGGGCCACGTATGGGCCATAGCGTCCAGACCCAGGGGAGCTGGAGGAGTCAGAGAGAAGTAGAGGGGACATTGTGCTGTCTCCTGTGAAGCAAAGAGGTCCACCTCTGCTTCGTAAAATCTTTCCCAGATTTGACTGACTATCTCGGGGTGGAGTTTCCATTCCCCATTCGTCACAGCTTGTCTGGACAGCAAGTCTGCTCCCACATTCATATGCCCGGGGATGTAAATCGCCCTGAGGGACAGGAACTTGTCCTGTGCCCAAAGCAGAACCTGCTGCGCAAGCCTGTTCAGGCGGCGCGAACGCAGTCCGCCCTGGTGATTTATGTAAGAGACTACCGCTGTGTTGTCCACCCGCACTAGGACATGGTAGCCTCTCAACTGCTGGAGGAAGTATTTCAGGGCCCGAAATAGAGCCATCATTTCGAGGCAATTGATGTGCCAATCGAGAAGATGGCCTCTCCAGATCCCTTGGGCTGGACGGCCATCCAAGACCGCACCCCAGCCCGTGAGGGAAGCGTCTGTCGTTAGCATCTTGCGACGACAACACGGACCTAGAGTGGGACCCAAAGTCAGAAACCGGGGTCTGAACCACATAGAGAGGGTACGAAGCCCCTGGCGCGTAACCCTTATTTGCCTCTGGGGATTGGCCCTTGGATGAAATCCCCTGGCTCTGAGCCACAACTGAAACGATCTCATGTGCAGGAGGCCCAATGGTATCACCGTGGATGCAGCTGCCATGAGACCTAAAACCCTCTGAAGGTAATGAACAGTAATTCTCTGGCCTAGCTTGATGTTCTTTAGGGCGTTTGAATGGATTCGACGCGTGCAGGAGACAGCAGGTGCCTGCATTGTGATCGAATCCCATACAACCCCCAAATACGTTGTCCTCTGAGCAGGAGAGAGAACGCTTTTCTTGGCGTTGAGTCTCAACCCCAGAGATTCGAGATGAGCTAGGACGACATCCCGATGTCGAAGCGCAAGCTCTTGAGACTGTGCCAGAATCAGCCAGTCGTCTATGTAATTCAAAATGCGGATGCCCTGGAGTCGCAGAGGAGCCAGTGCTGCATCCATGCATTTCGTGTACGTGCGGGGTGATAAAGCTAGGCCAAACGGAAGAACCCGATACTGGTAAGCTTCGCCCCCGAAAGCGAACCTCAGGAACTTCCTGTGTTGTGGCAAGATTTCTACGTGAAAATATGCATCCTTGAGATCGATTGTCACGAACCAATCCCCCGATTGGATCTGAGACACAATCATCTTGATTGTTAGCATTTTGAACTTGTATGTTCTGAGGTAGCGGTTCAACCCGCGAAGATCTAAAATTGGACGCAAACCCCATCTTTCTTTGGCACCAGAAAATACCAGCTGTAATAGCCTGACTCTCTGTCTGGCAGGGGAACACGTTCTATAGCCCCTTTGTCTAGCAAAACTTGCAATTCCTGTGTCAACAAATGCACTCATTCCGGTTTCACGGAAGTGGAGACCACGCCGTTGAAACGCGGAGGACGATATGCAAACTGAATCCTGTAGCCTTTCTCTACAGTTCTTTCTACCCACGGAGAGATATTTGGCAGTAGCTTCCATGCTGCCAGCTTCTCCGAAAGGGGCACTAATTTTGACACTTCGTTTTGCTGGGGGGATGTTAGGTGTGCAGTGTCCTGAAACGTGGCAGGAAGCGACCGAACACGTAACACTTCGCTGGAGACTGCTGCTCCCCGAAACACCAGTGGCGGCGGAGATTGAACAGCGGTCCCCTGAGGGTGCCAGGAAGGAGTCTTTATTCTCTGTTGGAACTTTCCATGCCCCTCCTGGGGAGGGCACACCCCCACGGTCCTGGGCGCGCAAGCCTAAGGACTTCTTTTTAGAGGAGATGATGCTCCTCAGGTCCGGTCTCCTCGAGGCGGACTGTGAAGCGCGGCGAGCCGCACCCCAGTCTCTACGAGGGGGTGCTCGGGTCGCCACACTCTCTTTTTGCGTTTCACGCCTCAAAGGAACCGGACCTGGTCGGGACCGGGTGGCCGACGGTCCTGACTCTTGAGCACGGCGGGGAAGAAACCTCACAAACGCTTCCTCATAGCGCTTCGCCTCCCGAAACCTAGTGGCGACGGTGTTGACGGCATCGCCAAATAGGCCGGAAGGCGAGATGGGGGCATCAAGGAGGAAAGCACGGTCTTTGTCCCTGATGCCCGTGAGGTTGAGCCACAGATGTCTCTCCGTGGACACCATGGCAGCCATAGAACGGCCGATGTCACGGGCCGTCTGCTTGGTCGCACGGAGAGAGAGATCTGTGGCCCGGCGCAGTTCTAAAAACGCCTCTTCATCGATAGACCTGCCTGTGCTCAAGTCTTTGAGCAGGTCAGCCTGGTACGCCTGCAAAACTGCCATAGTGTGCAAAGCAGTACTAGCCTGACCCGCTGCTTGAAAGGCTTTCCCCACCAGTGAAGATGTTATACTGCATGGCTTGGTGAAGATGTGAAGATGTTACACTGCATGGCTTGGAGAGTTGCTTTCTTTAGTGATGATGAGCTCACAGGAGAGAGATAGCCCGCGAGCGTCTCTTCGATCTGGGGCATCATCATATAGCCCCGTGCCTTTGCATCAACGATAGTCGAGTAGATCGACGTCGATGGCACAAAAACACGGGATGAATACGGTCTGTACCAAGAACGAGTTACCTCGTCATGGAGATCACCGAAAAAGGGGAGAGACCGTCGCTGAGGCCCCTCCCCCCGGCCACCCGACAGAAATCTGTCGTCTAATTTCGAGCGCTTGGGGGTCTCTCGCTCCTGCGGCCAGTCTAGATGTAATCTTTCGACTGCCCGAGTAACCACCTCGAGTAGCTCTTCATATGCTCTCTCATCACGAGAGGAGCGCTCTGAGGTGGCACTTTCCATCTCCCCAGAAGCAAGAGATGAAGTCTCCTCGGTCCGTTCAGAAGAAGCGCAGAGGCGCGCTTGAGAAACGGACGCGAGGGCTTCACGATCCGGCGAAAGCGCGAGAGAAAGGGGCGGGTCTGTCTCACGCGCCTCGGCCAGATCGACACGCGATCCCCATGAGCTTTTGAAAAACGCGAGCCGTGAGCGAAGCACTTTGATTGACAACAAATCGCAGTGCTCGCATTCGCCTGATGTCCCAGGACGGCTCTTCCCCAAGCACTCAAAACAGAAAGCATGACGATCGTCAGAGAGCTGCCTCCGACAAGGAGGCAAACATCTCCTATCCTGATCAGCCATAGTGAGTAGTTATCTATTCTTACGTTACTGGAAAGCAGCGCTTTGTATGAGTTAAACTATAGTTTCACTTTTACTTTAGTTTCAACTTTATATCGCACTTCTCTCCTCACACACACATACACACACACACACACACACAACAATGCGGTCCTGAATATATAAAAAGATCTGAGGATGTTTCCGCGTCACATCTATTTATAACCTCAGGTGTTCGTAATCTGAAAGGACGTCACCTACCGAGGTTATTTAAGCAATTCTTGGCGTGTTTGACACACATGCTTCAACAACCGGTCGAACAAAAGAATGTTCCCTACAGCGCTTTTGGAGCGCAGCATCAGAGGAAGCTTTTGATAAGGGAACACGGGCAACAGCTCTTGTGACATTCCTGCAGTCAGCATGCCAATTGCATGCTCCCTCAAAACTTGCGACATCTGTGGCATTGTGCTGTGTGATTAAAACTGCACATTTTAGAGTGGCCTTTTATTGTGGACAGCCTAAGGCACACCTGTGCAATAATCATGCTGTGTAATCAGCATCTTGATATGCCACACCTGTGAGGTGGATGGCTTATCTCAGCAAAGGAGAAGTGCTCACTAACACAGATTTAGACAGATTTGTGAACAATATTTGAGAGAAATAGGCCTTTTGTGTACATAGAAAAAGTCTTAAATCTGTGAGTTCAGCTCATGAAAAATGGGGGCAAAAACAAAAGTGTTGCGTTTAAAATTTTGGTTAGTGTATGTCACTCTGCACCAAAAAGCCAGTCATAAGGGTCAATTTTTTGAAATTGAGATTAATACATTATCTGAAAGCTGAATAAATAGTCTTTCCATTGATATATAGTTTGTTAGGATAGCACAAAATCTGAGGGTGCAAATTTTTTTTTTAAGAAAGTCACATTTAAAGTTGTCCAAATGAAGTTCTTAGCAATGCATATTACTGATCAAAAATTAAGTTTTGATATATTTACAGTAGGAAATTTACAAAATATCTTCATGGAACACAATCTTTACTTAATATCCTAATGATTTTTGGCATAAAAGAAAAATCAATAATTTTGACCCCTACAGTGTATGTAGCTATTGTATATACCTGTGCGACTTATAACTGGTTTTGTGGTCCAGGGTCACATATGATATGATCAAAGTATACTTAGAGTTAGAGATATGAACAAACCTCAGCAACGTTTGCATGGGAGGAGTGAGCATGGTACATAGAAGAGGCTGTTTTATGTTTTGTGAGGGGAATGTGTGCAGTCAGTGTGGTGTCAATTTCCTTGGAGCAATTTAGTCAGATGTTCCTCCCATGAACATTATGACCATGGGTCGAGGAGCAGTGAGGGTAGCAAGTAATGATATCTGAACCAGTAGTCCCCTGCTACCTGCTCAACAACAAAAACATTAGAAAATCCATTGAATAGTTATATTTTATATCAAACTTTTCTTTGTTTTTCCATGCCATGGGAGAAAACAGCACAAGCTGATTGTGTCAAACTATCTGGCCTTGTTGAACTACAGGGAATAGAATATCAGAAGGTCAAACCCAGATCTAAAAGCAGTTTGAGATAATGGCAGTGCCTGACTAACAGGACACACTGGGGCCTGCTGTAAATCTGCAGTATTGAGGATTCTGTCAGTGTCAGTCATAAACTGATCCACACTCCTCACGCACACGCTTTATGAACGAGAAATTGTCCACTAAATGAGCAAAAGAGAAACGGCTCGTAAAGTCGATGAGAGGAGAGTGACCACTCATCCTTTCGAAATGACAAAGGACAAAAGAGCCGCAATAAACTATGATTCAGACAAACAAAAGCACTTAATGGCATACCAGAATACGCCCATGCTAATATAAGTGAGTATGTCTCAATCATAGAATCATAAATGACATTTTTTTTTTTATATATATATACGTTAAATGAATAATATATTAAATTTTTACTTTGTTCACAAAACATTTCTTATTATTATCAATGTTGAAAATGGCTGTGCTGCTTTTTTTTTATGTGAAAACTGTTATTTATATATATATATATATATATATATATATATATATATATACATATATATATATATATATATATATATATATATATATATACATTTTCTGCAGCCTTTAATAGAAAGATTGAAAGCAGAAAGATAGAAATATTTTAATTAATTAAATGAATTATTATTATTATTATTATTATTATTATTATTATTATTATTATTATTATTATTATTTAAATAATGAATAAATAATAAAACTTACTCTTTTTATTTCAGTTAGTTGTCAAGGCTAAATGTCTTATTTTCATTTAGTTTAACTTGACATACTAAAATAACTAAAGCTAAATCAGAAGCAAAAATAAAATATTAATAAAAAGATATATGTATATATTACAAAATACTAAAGTTTTAATTAAAAATAAAATATTAAAATAACAACTGATTCAAAAATACTAATAAAATTATAATAGCATTTCAGTAATACTAAAGTAACACTGAGTCATTTATCTTTAGTAATTTTAGGGGAAAAATATATATATTTGAAACTATGCCGATACTTAAGTCTCTTGAGCTTTTTTTTTTTTTTCTTCTGAGCTACACTGTGTGTGCGCAGCAGTTGGGTTGGGTGTAATGAATTGAATCCTGTTCTTCAGTTGATTAGCAACAGTCGACCTGCGGAACTAAAGCATCAGCAGGACTAGAGTCCATAATCCTCTGTCCTGCACTGCAGTAATTGAGGTATTACACCTACGCAAGAGTGAGAGTGGAGAATAAGATTACTTTTTTATCACTTAGGCTGTAGCACCTCTTCACTTGTAAGTGGTTTTTAATAAAAGCATCTGCTAAATCCTTGTTACATGTTTTAAAGCAAACCAAGACAGTATGTACTGTATATATAAAAAAACATGCTTTATTCTTGATTAGTTACCCTTTCTGCAAATAACATTTTTATGCAAAAACTGCAACATTTTGTCTAGAACACTCAATATTAACTTCCTGAGCTATTGTATAAAAACAATATCCAACATACAGTACTTCCAGTTGTTAATCCAATAGCATAAGAAATGTCTCACTTAGTTTTAACATTACGTTTTTGAATGATTGATGATACCTGTCATACCTTTTCTAAATCTGTGTCGACACACCTAACTTTCAAATATCATGTAAACCACCTTGCGGTTGCAGCATGTTTTTCTGTGTTTGCAGTTGTAAACAGTGATGCTTCATGAAGCTTAGGATGAATTTATCTTACTTGATTTATGAATCTTCTTGACTTTGCTTTTACAGTTAATAGTTGAGTGCTGCCAAATAATTATTTTAATACACGTGGCACCGAGAGCCACACACACATCATACACATACAACACTCCCAGGTCCCATGGGAAAGCAGCAAAATAATGAGAAGACACCTCTGGCAGCTTAATTACTGCACACATCTGTCAGCATCACATATGGAGCAGGTGCCATCGCCCGAGACAAAGTTCCTTTCAGTGCTTCTGATATTAAAGAAAAACACAGGAAAGAGTGTCCCTGCTTGACTTTGGGAAACATTACTTTCTGGTCTTTCTGTGAGCTATGAGCTAATTGAGAAGTATTCAAGTGGACAGAGCTGAACTGTATTTGGGGCAGTGATTTTGCTTTCTAACTTGTGCAGAACTTTTCTTTTAAATGCTGCTTCTTTTTCTAGGTCTCACTTGATTATCTAAATGCAGACTTCTAAATGATTAATATCGCTTTCACATTATTTTTAGCTTTTCATGCAATAATTTTAGGTGGAATTCAAAGACCGTTTAAAGATAATCTTGCTCATCATAAGCCATTGATATGTTTTGTATGTATATCTATTTAATATAATTTTGTCTATCTATCTATCTATCTATCTATCTATCTATCTATCTATCTATCTATCTATCTATCTATCATCTACCCAAACACCCACATACCCATCTTTGATTTTTCTGACTGACATATAAAGTAACCAATCACAATTCATTTGGTTCTATATTATGTTTAAGAGTGTGAAAATGTAAAGTCCGATAACTCAAATACTTAATATTTTGAAAATCCAGCATTTGATACTGATTAGTGCTTATTGCCGTATAAATGTGGTGGCTTCTTCTTCCATGAGGGGGTTTGGTGTTTTGTGGGGGTTTGGACCATTAAAAATAACATGACACACATCTCCTGAAATCCGATGATTTCAAAACTCCTGAAGTGTTTCCAATTTTGTGTACCATATGCATCAGCCATTCAGCCAATGGTCCATGGCTGTGACTTCTGAGGCTGAGATGTCAAGAGATATCAATAGTGCTCAGATTGCCAAGATGTTAATCAAAAGTCTGAGGTTTCAATATTAACTCATATTTGCATCAAATTCTCACAAGATCAGTTTATCTGAGCTATGTTGTCCACATTTATTGTATTCGATCTGTCAATAGTTCTCTCACGTATATATCTATCTTTATTTCCCAAACATTTGGAGAATACCTGAGACAAAGCTGGTCAATGAAACATAACCGTGAGCTCCATTAATTCTCTTGTCCTCTGGGGGATCAGACCATAATGTAGGCTTTTACAAGATGCTCTTTAATTCATTTTGAATGTATGCTTAAAAACTATAACCCTTGCTGCTCCTACATCAGCCAAGCTCAAAGAGTGGAATAAAAAAAGATTTAAAACCGTTCATTCAGACAGTCCGCTGATGTGACCTTGCTTTTCGTCTTGTGCCCTTGAGCGCTAACTCGTTTAGTTTTGTACAACGGCACCGCTTTAACCACAGGATTATCAAAGAGCGAATGGCGACAAAGGTGACGCAATCCATGCGACATCCTTCAATCTTCATGTATTATGCATAGAACACTGTCAAAAGACGACCAGTAAAATGCAGAAAATAAACCAGAAAATACAATAGACTGTTTTATAAGATATATATATATTCTGTTCCACAGAAAATATGAAAGCTCTCATTTGTTGCATATCTTCAAAAATGAAACTTTGAAGAAATCGATGCTATTGTTGTCTCACGAATGTGTGAAATAGGACCATGACCTCCTTCCAACATCTCTCTTCGACACACTAACGCCCTGAAGCACTAAGTGCTCCAAATCTGGACAGGTTTACAATGGGGAAGTCAGTGACCAAGGTTAATGTGGATCAGTGATATCTTGCGATTTTCTCTCAAAACACTGGCTACAGACAGCTGTCAGGGATTTAATCATCTGTCCAAGCGCACACACATGAAAGCACCCCAGCCAAGCATGAGGCATAGAGCACAGTACATTTCTTGGACTCCAAACTCCCAATACAATTATTCCCACATTCTGACTTGTGAGAAGTTCTTGCTATCAAGGTAAAACTTATGGGAGTTTACTGTATGTGTAATAAGATAGCTGCATTTATTTGGTTTGGGGTCAGTTGGATTGGATATTTATTGGATATTTTTATTGCATATTTTCATGAGGTTATGTACTAAGAAAGACAGCATGTGATGAGTGACGTAACCATCCTACAACAAGAAGGGCACCAAAATTGTAATTAAGAGAGTAGTAAATTCAGATGCCTTAGGGAACTTTGGTTGAAGGTTGGGATTTACTTGTTATTGAATGGCTATGAAAACTGTTTATGCAAAGCCAACATCAACCTTGGCGATTGGCATAAAAGGTAAATTCATCCATGGCCATCCCATAAATATTTCAGTTATTTTCTCAAGGTACGGAGCAATGCAGTGAAAATTGTCTTATTTATCTACACAAACTGATGTACGTAATGTCCTTACTTGACTTTTTAAACCTTTTTATTTATTTTTTTTCTTTCTTTTTGTACTGCTTTTAAACTGCTCTTTGATATAGAGCTTAAGATGGTAATAAGGACTATCCACTGTTTTATAGCCTCTCCAGGTTTTCAGATGGTTTCAGATGAATCCATGAGTGAAATATTGAATAATGCTTGCAGTTCTGTTCTTTCTCTCAAAACCAGACCCACTTGTGAAGACAGGTTGCAGATGAAACTGAAATTGCTCCAGAGTTATGCTTTCATAGCTAAGGAGAGAGGAGTTTCAACTTTGTTTTTTTTTTTTTTGTTTGTTTTTTTATGATTCATCTAAAAGAAATGAAATGGTTGTTGACAGCACACACTAGTTTGGGGTCAGAAAGACTTTGTTTTTGCAAGAAGTTTCATATTCTCACCAAAGCTGCATTTATTTGATCAAAAATACAGTAGAAAGTGTGATGTTGTAAATATTATTTAAATTTAAAATGAGTGTTTTCAATTTGAATTTATTGTAAAACATGTCAATGTCACACAATCCTTCAGAAAATTTTCTAATATGCTGATTTAGTGCTGATTTAGTTGTCATCATAGTATCAATGTTTAAAACAGTCATGCTGCTTAATATTTTTTCCTCTCTTTACTTTTTTTTTGGAACATTATACTTTATGAATGTGTTCACAGTCACTTTTGATCAATTTAATGCATCCTTGCTGAATAAAATAAAAAAATATCTCACAGACCCCAAACTTGGAACTTGATATCTCTGACTTTTGATACTTGGCTATGGTCTGGGACATAAATCTCTTCTGAAATACTAGAGGAGACTCATTTGAGTATATTGGGGTATAGAGAAGAAACTGAACCATTTGTGATTTTTATTGTTTGTTTCTTTCCCTTCTTACAGAGCGACAAATTTATCTATCTACCTATCTATCTATCTATCTGAAGAGTTCATTTGCAAAAACAGATAACTAAGTTTTTAACAGTTTGTAAAAATCATGTTTTTTCCAACCCAGGTTCATTTGAAATAAGTGCCTCTAAATACATTTCTGCAGTACCGTTATTATGTACCTTACTGAACGTTTCATGGCAGTTTCAAAGTGAAACGTCCAGTGAGTGGCGTTAAAACGTGGATTGAATACGTGACCCTGGCACGTTTTTGTTACGTTGATATAGGCATATATTGCTGTGTTTGTATTATGTTGTTTCAGGTACATATTACTGTGGTTCATAATTCAAATATCCGAGAAGTGTCGCTAAAAGTTAATGCTGTATTGTTTTGGAATTAAACACTACACCAAACCCAAACCTAAACCTAACCGATAGTGTTAAGAAATGCAAAAGTGATATAAAAATGATACAAAAAAATTATTATTGGCTTGCTGGTTTCAGAAAGATATTTAAAATTGGTTCAACCTTAACATTTAGATTGATTTACCTGCTAGCGCGTGTTATCTTTATGTTTGTAATGGTTGGATGTGAGTCCTTGGGGCTGTTTCATAAAACAAGTTTACCAAACAAGCCAGGCTTATTTCAGTTATTCTGACTTATTTTGAACCAAATCAACTGACAATAATCTAACTAACTGAAATAAACCTGGCTTATTTGGTAAACTTGTTTTATGAAACAGGCCTCTGGTCTGAATCAAAAACTAACTTAAGACAACGACTATGGCTGTAGGCCAAAGAAGTTGGAATCAGCTCATATAAAAAGGAGAATTGTTAAGACTCTTGAAAGTCTTGGCTAAAGTTAAAAAAGATTATTAATTACAGCCTTAAATGTCATCCATTCACTTCCATAATTTCTTGTATGGTTTAACAGTTCACACTGCTCACTGACTCACCCAGCTTTCGACTTGCTGCTCGCTAGTCAGAGTCAGAGTCAGGCCCCTTGGGTTCAGCCGATAAGGCTGTAGTAGCAGGCTGATAAATGGCACAGGTTCAGTGTTGGTCTGTATCTGTTTTGACAGCAGTCTTCCACTTTCTCCAGGCTTTGTGAATGTGTGGAGATTGCCACAACATACACCAATGAATTTTAATCTACCTGTCTTCTGCGCTCCCCTAATGAGAGGCAGGCTCCTGTGTGCATAAGCAGCTCGCTGAACCATGGACACGACAAACTCCAAAAACATCACATAGAATATTAACTGTCTGGGAGAATAGTACACAGTCATACTCGTCTGTGCTTAGAGCAAGCTCAAAGTCGTGGCCTTCACATATCAGGATATCATGAGTAATATACATAGTTAAACACTTAGTGCTTATTTATTAATAGCTAAGAGTTGTAAGGTGTTCTGTCAGATATCTGGCTGTGAAACAGGTTTTTTTAGACTTTGTTTGATTGTCATTACCAGATGGTAACCAGATGCCATTACCTACTGGTTAGTTTCAGCAGGACAAGTGCCTATAACTACACTACTATAGCGTAGGGCAGAAAGGATGTTTTTTGATTTACGGCAATCAAAAGAAGAGGGAGTAAGTTTTTACAGACAACATATAAATAGCGCAAGTCATTATAGTAGATGTTTCACTCCTGCACACATGTTTTTAGGGCTCTTAACAGATTTTTCCCTGTTTACTCCAAGAGTGATCAATCAAATTTGTGGCCAGATTCACGAAAAAGTTTAAGAAAAAGAACTGTTTGCTTTTTTCATAAGGCAAATTGTAAAACACACACACACACACACACACATTTGAGGTCTTGTGGTGGAGAAAAGTGCACCAAATGTAGAGTTGTAATTTAAATGTGGATAGCATAGCTCAGACTGTCTTGGGAGAATTTGATGAGACATGTTTGAGTTTATGCAGAATTTCTGTTTTTAGCAAATGTGTGCAGTTTGTTGAGATCTCCTCTAAAACTTGACAGGCTTTTTCTCATGAGAAAGTGGAGATTTTAACAAAAGTCTGCTTCGTGGAGAAACCGTTTAAATCCCAGTTGTGATTTTACTATCTTGTGGAGGAGGAAGAGTCTAGATAATATCCTTTTTATGTTTAACATGAGCAAATTGATCCAGGGCCGGAGTGGGACTCATTTTCAGGCCTGGAGTTTCATGCCTTAGACCGGCCCACTTTGTTTTTTTTTTTGTTTGTTTTGTTGTGTTTTATATATATATATATATACTGGCCTTTTCGGTGCAGCCTTTACACTTTCTATTATCCCTTTTTTTTATCTATTAGCCTATTTTGCTTGCATATTTCCAACAACTGGGTTTTTATTTTTTTCCTTTTTTTAAGCAAGGCGCCACTGTCAAGGAAGTCAAAAGATAATTACGTCAGCATTAGGGTTGTCAATTAACTTCAGAAATGGAGAAAATAGGGACAAATGTGATTCTTTATCTTTTTTATTCTTTAAGAAAATAGTTTTTTTATTGGTGTATTCTTGTAGAAAATAAGTGTTTATTCTTTAAGAAAATAAGGGACAGAATGAGGATGCTCCAAATATTTGTACTGTACCATAATGTAGGCCATGTCTGCCTGCAGTAAAAAGTTCTCAGAAATAATAACAATTGTTTTAACTAACCTATTTATGTACAATTATTCTAAAAAAAAATTTAATGTCATACAAAAAATGTGGTGTACCAATATAGAATTGTGACGTCACAAGTGTAGTAATTTAGGAGGAAGAAAATACTGTTAAATTACAAATGGCATGAAATTTGAAAGCTTATAACAACTGAAGGTCTATGAAACATCAGCCAATAAAGCGTTTAAACAATGGCACTTAAGTTTTTTGAACTAAAATATTATTGCAACCATATAGCCTTTGAATGAATGAAAATGCATATTTTGCATATTTATGCATACTATGCACATTTTTTTTAAATTAAAGAAAACTTGTGAGTGTGAGCTGCTTCTTGTGTTTTAATGTGGTCCAGGTTTAAATGCCCTTTCCCAACAAGCACGATAACAATAAAGATATCTACATCAAGATAACGATAATAGAGTCCACAACAGCGAACGATATCGTCTGTTTATTCAGCACAGGTGCGTCTGCCGCTTTAAATTCTCGAGCACGTTATAGCAGGATGGATTCTGATTGGCTGTCAGTGTTTTTATCGTTCATCAGCTGGAAAAAAATCGTTCTGGGGCAGTTACTTGATATCGTTTCTCTGTGCCTTTATCGTTATAGTTGTGAATTGTGGGCTGCTATTCTTTAATACTGAGAACGATTTTTAGAACTAAATCTTTATCGTTACCTTGCTTGGTGTGAACAGGGCTTTAGAATGGCTACCTTGAGAAGTTTTTTGTTTGTTGTTTTGTATTTCCCTCTATTTAACAGCATTAATTTACAATGAAAGACGTCTTTCCTCCAGGTGGATTGAATGTTTTTCTGCTAACTGCTGGATGTTGGGTTCATGATCAATAAGTTGTTTGCATTTGCCCAAGCTGATTTGGCAAAATCAAACGCGGATGGTGAAGGTTATTGCCGTTAGCGTGAGTCCCGATCTCTGTGAAGCGGGAGCAGCAGAGAATTCCGCTTGGTCTTAAAGCATTCCTCAAACGGCTGAAAAAAAAAAAAAAAAAAACGGCTACGCAAAAGGAATGATTAATTATCAATTGAGAATTTGTTATTGATATGGTCTAGTGAAAATAATAATAATGAGCTGTGAGAAAATAATAAATAAAAAGAGTGGGGCTGCTGTGAGTGCAGGCAGTCTAAGGACAGCATCCATATTTCAACCCAGTGGCGACCGGCCCTAGCGGCGAAAAAACCAGACCGGCCCACCGGGAATCCTCCCGGTGCTCCCGATTAGCCAATCCGGGCCTGAATTGATCTAATATCTCAATTTGGTCAACTCTCTTAAGCATTTTTTTTTTTATTTCTTGACTTCATCATAGCCTTTTTTTTTTCAAATTCCAAATGCACCCACTTTTCTACAGAGCAGTTTTATTCTTCCCATCTAAATGTATGTGAATACACATCCTCTTTGTGAATGCACTGTTTTTGCAGTCATTAGTAGGCAGGAGACTGAGCTACATTTGCAAACCGTCTCAATGAAATTCCCTTTCAATCTAGTAGAGGTCACTGCAACATATGGATGTTGAGAATCTATCAGCCTCTCACATTTATGATTTGAATACATTATTTCTGTAGGTGGCATCTCATTAGTTCTCTGCAAGAGCTTCACCTATAGGGCAAAAATGAGGATATTTCATTCTATTGTAGATTTTGCCTGGACCAAAAGTTTAATGTATTCAGTTGCTATGTGTGTATTTTATCCATCATCGTGTTTCATACAGAGTATATAGCAATGTCAAACCTGGTTAAATCTGTGGTGCTTCTACTGATTGATTTTTTTAATCAATACAAACTGCCTGACAACTGCACATTTAGAACTTTTTCCTTGTAGGAAAACTTGATTAGATCAAGTAGTTGGAGTTGTCCTCTAACCCAGGTGTGCTGATTAGTAATCGTGAGTCACAGCAGTCTCAGCTTCTGATTTGCTGAGAAGGTCTTCTTGTTATTGAACTTCCTGCTGTTCTGAACTGACAGGATACGTTCCAGTCGACTAATAGCATCCTGCAAAGTGGACTTCATAGAGTATTTGTCTAAGAA
Source organism: Tor tambroides (assembly GCA_021397915.2). Classification (NCBI taxonomy): domain Eukaryota; kingdom Metazoa; phylum Chordata; class Actinopteri; order Cypriniformes; family Cyprinidae; genus Tor; species Tor tambroides. The sequence continues at coordinate 80,400 of JAFVLL020038013.1, forward strand.
ATATTCCAAACTGTACATTTCTCTGGACCAAATAACATTTATTTTCAGTGATGTATTAATCTACTTTTAGAAACATGATTATGACGTCATACTTCTGACTGTGTGATCCAATTAACAAATTTTAAAACTTTATTGGTTAAGCTACGGATTGATTTTGACTCTAGGTGTTCACATTTCCTCCTGTGACAAACTTTTTATTATTTTACCCTCTCGCTCTCTAATGTGCTGAACTTGTGGTAATAGAAGTGAAGGCAGTGTCAAAGTTTTAATGTCAGTCAATGAGTGATAGTGAAAAGAGTCATTACTCTCAGTCCATTGAGTTCATTATTGCCTCTCGCTGTAATAACCATATATCAGAGACTCTGTAGTTTGGAGCTCCGCCACTCGTTCGCTCCCGTTCTGTATTTATTGATTCATGGTGTAAGGTCAGACATCCAGGTCAAGTCATAAAGCTCATAATGTTTTATTAGTATGAAACCTTGCGCATGCAGGAAAAAATCAGTTTATTCAGTGATGCTGGTGTCATCCCAAATCTAAAACCATGTTAAGGGATAATTGCTGATCAGAAAACCTTTTGCAGTTTTCCTTTGTAGCACTTCATAATACAATATCAAAGAAGTACATATATAGTTATATATAGATATTTACTGGGTTGCAAATAAGTATATATGTTTTAACAGAACAGAAATAATAATAACCAGTTTCTGCCACTGTTGGATCATTTTTGGTTTGTTAATTTGTTTGCTTTAATTTTCTTTACTTGCTTAAGTGATGACTTGACATGTTGGCCAAGTATGGTAACACACACTTTTTGCCCTTTGCATGTAGAAGTCTATTTAGTTGTATAATGTGAAATTTGAGACATAAAAGTATACAGAATAACAAACTTTACTTTAAGGTTTCTGTGGTATAGGGATTACCCTCAGAACGTTATTTCAGCTTACGGGTCATTTAGGGTTCTGACTTGGGATTTGACCCATGTAGGCATCTGTCAGTCTCAAAGACCATGGATCACACCGGATAAAGATAAGCAGTACAGTATCGGCTGTGACTCAGAAGTCCAATTTGTGAATGGCAGTCTCTGTCGCAAATTTAGATAGTTTGGGTCGCATTGCCTGAGCCTGCTGTTTGAGGGTCTCCTAAAAGTTGGATAAGCCTTTTTGAACTGTCTCCACTGTTTGTCTGTACACTATACAGTGTATTTGGCCTACATTTGTTCTTCTGTATATTGCAATACTGTTGGAGGACAGCCTGGTGATGATATGCCCCTTTTGAGTCACACTCTCAGACTAGAGACGAGATTAGTGGACTGTTTAATATGGCCAGTATAATACAAAACAAATGGCTTGCAGAATCTGCTCTGCAAAGCAGGAGTCAGCATCATGCTTTCTGTTGTGCTGCTTTTTTAGGACGGCATTCAGAGATCAGAGGCAAAGAGCAGCAGCTGACTGACTCTTAGGGCATTTTCTATAAGATCCACAAGATATGAAAGACTCAGAATACACTGAACTGTAAGTGCAGCATGCTTTGTAGCTCTTTTCACCGGACTATATCACCGCAGGTTTATTTCAGTTCATTTTCCTAATATAATCCACTCTTTAAGGGCATCACATTGTGCAGTTATGTTATGCTGACGTATCCCCTGATGATAGTTATGGAATATTTTATAGTAAACTGTTTTCCCTCTTAAAACCTATAATGTGTGATTTGCAGATAAATGACAGAAAGGCAGCAGCCATGTAAGTAAAGCATTATGGTCGCTGCTTTGTTTTCATCTTGTGTTCTCAATGGCCTTAATCTTCTAGTAAATGACATAATGGATTTGGAAATCAAAGCAGGAGACTGATGTTCAAAGGATTATGTAAAAGTGCTTTATAGCACCTCACGGTAATCAGATGTTTAGGTAACTCAGCTGTTCTCAGTGAGAGGAAAGATAGGAAACCAGCTCTCAGAAGTATTTCAGTACACAATAGCATTATTTCACAATGAAGAAAACCAAATAAGACACCATTGTCTTCTGTAGAGCTGTTTTATAGTTTATTTGAGTTTTTCATGATTAATTAACAATCAACATTGACACTGAATTGAAGTTAATAAGCTAATATTGAAGTTAAATAAGACTTTCAGAGAATGAATCTTTAGTACAAGTGTATTTTTGTCTTACTGAAAAATTAAAAACTGATAAAAATATTCAAGATACAATTCAAAATACAAAACAAGTCTTAATACTGTATGAAGAGTTAAAGGGATAGTTCACCCAAAAATGAAAATTCTGCCATCATTTACTCACCCTCAGCTAGTTCCAAACCTGTATGAATTGTTTCTTTGTTCTGCTGAACACAAAGGAAGATATTCTGAAGAATGTGGGAAACAGAGCAGTTCTGGGGCACCATTGACTTCCATAGTATTTTTTTTTCCTACTATGGAAGTCAATGGTGCCCCAAAACAGCCTCGTTACAAACTTTCTTCAAAATATCTTCCTTTGTGTTCTGCAGAACAAAGAAATTCATACAGGTTTGGAACTACTTGAGGGTGAGTAAATGATGACAGAATTTTCATTTTTGGGTGAACTATCCCTTTAAGTAAACATAGTAAGTTATAGTAGGTTATTAAGTAAATATATCTTATTTTAAGGCATTTTAGATTAATAAAGTCTAATTAAATGTAGGTTTGTCATGCACTCACTGTTGTTCAGCTCAGCTCTTATATAATGTAGTAGAGAGAAGTTGGTAAAGTTTGTATTGAAATGTTTTTGTGAATTTTTTACAGTTGAATGTCTTTATCTACCAGTTTCATATGTGGTTGGCTATATTTAGTCTTCCAAAATACTGAATACCATGTATGAGGGATGCATTGAAAATCGAAGCACATATTATTCCTTTACGAAGATGATCGGCATGGAATGAATGATAATATCAATGACTGCGAGGCATCATAGCGTGAGTTCTGTGAACATCTGTGTCTGATTTCAGAGCACAGTCAATGCAAAGGCTCCGAGACACTGTTCATTAAATGCTATAACACTCAAAATTCATCAAAACCACACAGAAGCTGAGCGTTTATCAAGAGTCGGAATATCTTCACTTACCATAATGCTCCTCTAAATAGCACTCTGCAGAAGGGTGTTTTGTGACATACCTAATTAATAGTACAGTTTAATTCCATTGTTGTGTGGTGAAATATCTCTAAACGACAATATTGCAAGCATGCAGCCTCATTTGAATCAAATAAATGTTAAAAAATATTTTACTGTTTTGAAAGTTTGACACATTTTCACACTAATAAGTGTTTTGTTTTTACAATTTGGTATAGAAAGGAAATGGAAAGCAACTGAAGCCATCCAAATTGTAGATGAGTTTTCTTCATCAATTCAGAGAAATGTATCATTACGTGACTTGCTCATCAATGGATCCTCTGCAGTGAATGGGTGCCATCAAAATGAGAGTCCAAACAGTTGATAAAAGCATCACAAAAATCCACACCAATCTTGTGAAGCGCTGCGTGTTTGTAATAATCAATCTGTTCATATTTCTCTCACTCACTGCAGAGGATCCATTGCTGAGCAAGTGATGTAAAGCTAAATTTCTCCTAATCTGTTCAGATGAAGAAACCTGATAGTTGGCCTGATAGTTCAGCCAATTTTCAGTTTTGAGTGAGCTACTCCTTTAATTCCTTTAATTAAACCACATTCCTTTAAATATTGTATAGTGGCTACTCTGATACTATTTAATTTCACAAATAATTACAAAGAAATGTCAAGTGAAATTGTGAAGAAGAAACAGTATTTTCTTGTAAAACATTCTCCAATTATCTACAACGTCGAAAAATCATTTTTACAGCGTAACTGCTTGTAACTCCTCTAGATGATACATTCTATTTCACATACTCAGCTCATGCATCAGAATTCATCAAGAATATCAGCATATGTTCTCTCAAGCTGTTTATCTATATGCCGTCTACAGGATCAGGCAACATGAGCTGTTCCTGCTACATTAAGTGAAAAACCCTTTTCAGGGTTAGAAGGAAAGAACAGTGGTAGAAAATTGGCTGGGATGAGTCATTAAATCCTATGTCTGCTTAATAAAAATCACTTCCACCTGTGTCTCACCAGCAGGTGATGCCTTGCTGCCCACTGAAAAAATCCAAAAGAATGAGCTAATCAATCAGGTTGTGTATTAGAGAGATTATAGTGATTCACAGTAGGCCAGAAAACATTTGTGTCACTGTACATTGTAGGAATGATGACATGTACTGTATTTGGGCCTGTTATATATTTTATATGTCAAAACTTATTATAATTATAATTGTAATATAAAACTTACACATTTTTATATGTTTTTATATATTAGTTACTATATTGTTATAATATATTTTACATATATATTTTTAAAAAAATATTTGTCATACAAATAATAGCATGAATAACAACAACTGTTTTTGGGCCTGTTTTATATGTCAAAAAAAAATTATATGCTTTAGGCCATTAGAAAATATGAATTGCATTTTCAGGTCTGGAAAAGTAAATATATATATATATATATATTACTTTAATCAGTTACTTTAATCTGTTATAACTTTTCATAATATCAGTTTTTTTTTTGTTTTTGTTTTTTTTACAATATACTATAAGAATTCTTTGATGTATGGTACTATTATTTAATATTTATATGGATATAAATTAATGTATTATTTAATTATTTAATATTAATTAATATTACTATATTCCATGAATATCAACGTAACATTTAACACCTTCACTGTACTATGGTGATGCCACATTATTGAAAGCAATTTCTTATATTTGAAGTAAATGCAATACATAGACCTTTTTTGTTATGTTAAATGGGATTCAAATCAAGTCACTAAATATGTGCATATGCTTTCCGATCACATAGTCAAAGCGCGTAATAGTTAATATTTGTGCCGACTGCAAAGGTGACACAGACATTTGTGTGGTGCTCAGTAAAGGCTTGCCATTGGTGTGAAAATAAGAGAAGATTTGTTGTAGCATCAGGTTTGAGCTATAGATGATGAGGGGCATTATAATGAAATCAGCAGTAATGTTTTCATCTGTCAGCCCATCAATCCTGGTGTGGTGCTCAGTTAGCTTTTTAATAATGTCATGCACATCCTTACTCACGGATCTCTCAGACATCAGGGATTCTGAATGCTACTTTCATTTCTGACGGTATGCAGGGTTAAAAAGAGAAATAAGAAAGAGAACAAGTTTGTACATTCCAGTTTTAGACAGCTACATCAACATGAATACTTTAGTAACAAACAAACCAAAACTTTTAGGGCTTATTTCTGAACATAGTTCAGAGTAAAGAAACAAAACAACTCTTAAAAGTGTACCTACATAGGTACTGCCCACAATAAGATGAGGAAGACAAACGTTTCTTCTTTTTTTAAAGACGATTGTCAACTTGAAGTATTTTCTTCTACATCTTGAGTTTTTGTATCTCACACTGAGCATATGGATTCACCAAAAAGATGAGGCAAAACCTCCACCCCCCATGGTCCTGATCTCCATGGTCTAACAACGTCATTACTGAAATCACAATAAATTAAAGAAAAGGTGTCCTCATTTGCCCGTCATTCTGTTTTTTGTGAAATAAATTAGTTGAGACCTCCGTGAGCAGCACAGCAGTAGGCCGTATTAATATTGTTTCTCTTGGCAGCGACTCCATGCAGAAATTCCAGGAGTCAATGGAACAGACATGCCCACAACATTAAATACAATAGGCAAAAGACACAGCGGGGAATGACTGTGTGTGTGTGTGTGTGTGTGTGGGAAATCACAAATGGCAGTTTTGTATGTAGGTATCTATGCATACACACATCTCTGCATATTCAAACATTTAGAGGCATCTGTGTAACATTATAAGTTATGAGAGGGATACATGTTAAAATTAATGATAACTATCATGAATGCATTTATTATCTGTTTGTTCCTTTTTTGTTTGTTTGTTTATTATCTAAATGTTATTGTAGTTTAATGCTGTGAATGACTCTCTTTGAAAATTGTGGATTGTCTTAAAATAGCATAATTCATATTAGGAGTGTTCTGTTTATTTACCAGATTTTCTTCTGAAGTTTCCCTGCAGAGTTCAATTTTTCTTTATTTCTGTTGCCTTGACTTACAGCATCACCATCTACCCAGTGGCCACATAAAGTTATAATCACACCACAAATATATAAAATATATTGATTAGCCTTTAAAGTCTTTTTTTTTTTCTTCATATTTCTTCCCACTACTTGAGCAAGTTTTTCTTGGTTTGCCTCAGTACACATCAGTTCATCTTCATTATTATAATCACTTTTTACTTTAAAATATGTATTTTTAAAAATTATTTTATTATATATATATTGGTATTTTGTTAATGATTAATAATATATTAATTACTATATTATATTATTGTTATATTTGTTATACAAATAATAGCATGAATAACAACATCAAAACAATAATAATATAATTGTTATGTTACAATTACATTGAATTTTATAAAGATAAGCAGTACACTAGCTGACTTTCATTAAATTGATCTTCATTATTGCTGTCAACATAATTTCATATTTTTATTTAGTATTGTTTTCATTAAAAATATGTTTATTTTATAAAAAAAATTGTATTGTATTGTTAATTGCTATATGAATTAATATTAATCATATATAAATTATTCAATTATTTTATTAAATCATTTATTATAAAATAAAAAAAAATAATGCTAAAATTACATTGAATATTTTATATTATATATGTATATTCTTATACTGTGGTCAACAACCTCAAAAACACGAAATGTAAAAGTGGTTAAGAGAGACTTGAATACTGATTCTCGAGAATCATGAATACTGATGCAGAAGTGACATAGTGAGTATTTCCTGCCAAAGAAAACTAATGGCCATGTGTTTCACACAGGCACTAAGCATTCTCACATGAATCATTGGACATGTACTTTCTACTAACACACTCAATAATCGGCTTTGTGGTGCTCGGCAGGCATGGGCCAGCTGATGTAGCAGATGGTTCAGGCTGGACTCAGGAAGGTGTTTGATGGGTGGAAATAGGTGTATTTAATTGCATGTCAAGTCTGACACCTCTGCTGGGGTTAAAGGGGCCTGTCTGTTCCTGTGCCTGTTAGCCCTCACAGCTCCTTCAGCCAAGAATCATCACTGTCCCTGGAAAGCATCGCTAATAGCACACAACCAGACACACATACACACACACACACGAAAACAATAGATCTCCACTGGTTCTACACACAGAGCCTGAAAATGTACACTGGACATCTCAAAACATCACAATTAGCATGCAAAAGTAGGGAAAAAAAATAAATTTCTAGTTACCTTTTACCAAATGACAGATTTTGTGCATCCGTAATAGTTCGATCTATCTATTTATTAGGGGTGTAATGGTATATGTGTTTGTCTGGAACGGTCACGGTTTGATTCATGCAGTCAGACGAATACAGTCAGTCATAGGTAATCAATCCAAAAGCAGGCTCGCATGGTAATGCAACAGGAGAGAGCAGAAGAAGAGATGATCTAGTACACACCAACCCAAAAGAAAAACGGCGAGTTCAGATGCATTCAAGAGCTCGAAGAACTGCCTGCTTGGTTTAAATCAGCAGTGTGGGAAAGTTTGGGGTTCTAGAAATGCACCGGTCCACTGGCTATAAATCAGACATTTTTAATTGTATTCATTTCCCAAAATGTAATTTGTGTGGAATTTTTATGAAGTCTCTAAAGAGGAGAAAACCAGGCATACCAGGCATATCAGTCATATCAAGCTCACTGTTCGCAATGCTAGAAATATGGGAAGACAAATATGTGGGGGTTTATATAAAAAAATATCTCTGAGAGGAACTGACTTCTTCAGAAATGTTTTTTTAAGGCATTTTATTTCCCTCTTACCTTCATATAATGCATATTAATATAGTATTTAAAAGCACAGCTACTTTGTTTACAGCGGTAAGCAAGGAGATGCTATATCGCTGCTGTTCCATTAGCGCCATCTGCTGTCAGAGAATCTATCTGTCTGTTGGTCTGTCTATCTATCTTATCTATTGTCTGACCAATTCAACATTCAAAACCTTCATGCTGCAACCTTTTAACTACTTCAATCTACTTCAAGCTGAAAAACCTCCAAATGTCAAGCTTTTAAAACTATGTCAAACTTTCTAGTCAGGTTTTCTCACATTTCTCCATTTTTTTTTATTTTTAATATTATTTTTTTTTTTTTGTGTGTGTGGTTGCATTTTATTATTCAATTTATGACTGCTGCCCAACAGATCTGCAGGTAATTATTGGGGTATTTTCTTACACTCCAAGACCGTTTTGAAAAGAATTCAATTGGGAAAAAATGGAATCATAAATTAACAAAATAAATAAATAAATAAACAAACAAACAAATAAATAAACCCCCTTGTTCCTACTCTGCACAAATAATCAGTGTTACTGCTTTTTAATATTTAATTAAATGTGAGAAATTTCCACAGTTACTATAAGAATATTCTGCTTTACTTGGGAATATGGAAGTTACATGATTTACCATTTCATGTTGCCTTTGGGCATGAAATTATATAAGAAATACATCCCATAGCTTCCGAGAACAGGTACAAACTGTTTTTGCATCATCCAGAGCATGTTGTATCTTGCAGTTTTACACTCATTTTTTAACTTTCATAAAGGCACATGAAACCTCATGCAATATCCTTCATTAAGAGTGAATCTTACTGGGTCACTTCAGCCTGAGTTGAGATGCCCGAATGAAGCCTGGCGTCACTGAGATTCCAAGCCAGGATTAGTCTCCAGGATCAGTGGAACAATCACTCATCAAATACTTCATTCCGTACAGCCCTCAGTGCTCAGCTTGGCGAAAATAAAGAGACGCTGATGTTAACACTGTTGCCAGGCACGCCGACTTTTTTAATTGAAAAAGCGGAAAATGCCTCTTTTATCTGGTTGTTGTGGATGGCAGATGTTTAGTGTTGCAAAAGCAGGTCAGCAGAAGCGTAAACGCACATGAACCTTCGCTCAGTAATTTGGCTAATTACTTTCTTGAAGTAATGACCTGTGTCTTTTCACACAATATGTGCGATGCAGGAGCGTCCATATGGAGAAAAAGATTTATGATTGTGGCCTAAGGACACTGCACACATTGTTTAGAGAAGCTAATGTTGCTTTGGAAGGTTTCCATTGACTTACCTTTTTTATTTTTTTATTCTGTACTTCTCACCCATCTGCCTAATTTTTGTTGGCTTGCATGGCTGCAGTTATTAAATGCTACTATTTATGCAAGACTATAGATTATTAAGGAATTATTTGCTTTGATCCATCTTTTATTTTTATGATCCTTACCTGTTTTCTGTCTCTTTTTCTCCTCTATAGTGTGTCCTGGCACTGATAACAAGCTCAGCACGCTGTCGGATTTGGACCAGCAGTACAAAACTCTTCGCAAGTTCTACGAGAACTGTGAGGTGGTCATGGGTAATCTGGAGATCACCAGTATTGAAAGAAACCGCAACCTGTCTTTCCTCAAGGTGAGATTTTCATTGCAGTTTTTAACAGCATTTTATGGATGTCATTATAGGTACAATCAAGGAAGGGCTTGATGAAGGGCTTCTCCAATGGCCAAATTATAGATTTTTGTCAGAGTAAATGGCATATTTAATTTGATGCATATGAAAATGAGGCTGTAGGGTTAGTGGTGCAATCTGCTCAGTATGTTGCAAAGACTTTCATTCATGTGTCATTTCACAACATATTTGTTTCTCCACACAAAATTTGAAGAAAACCATTTTTTATGTTTTGTCCACTGAATACAAAAGTTCATAAAGGATGCTATAAAAGAAGCTTGTCTCTGCTGGAAAAAAAAAGCTTATTTATTTGTTTGTTTATTTACTTGCTGGTCCGTAAACTGGTAAACCAGTGGTTTCAAGGGAGCCACAGGATGACTTAAAGTGATAGTTCACCCAAAAATGAAAATTGACAGCAAATAAGTTTCTTTCTACTGTTGATGAAGAAGACATTTCGATGAATGTTGGTAACCAGACAGTTGGTGATAGCCATTGACTTTGTATAGCCATTGTAATTTTTACACACTATGGAAGTCAATGGCTACCATCAACTGTTTGGTTACCAGCATTTTTAAAAATATGTGACCCAGGACCACAAAACCAGTCATAAGTGTCAATTTTTCGAAATTGAGATTTATACGTAATCTGAAAGCTGAATATACAAGCTTTCCATTGATGCATGGTTTGTTAGGATAGGACAATATTTGGCCGAGATACAACTATTTGAATATCTGGAATCTGAGGGTGCAAAAAAATCTAAATATTGAGAAAATTGCCTTTAAAGTTGTCCAAATGAAATTCTTAGCAATGCATATTACTAACCAAAAATGAAGTTTTGATATATTTACAGTAAGAAACTTACAAAATATCTTCATGGAACATGATCTTTACTTAATATCCTAATGATTTTTGGCATAAAAAAAAAATCGATAATTTTGACCCGTAAAATGTATTTTTGGCTATTGCTACAAATATACCTGTGCAACATAAGACTGGTTTTGTGGTCCAGGGTCACATATTTTATTTTGTGCTCAACAGAAGAAAGAAACCCATACTCGCACTCATTTGGAGCAACATGAGGGTGAGAAAATGATTTTAAAAAAAAAATAAAATAAAAATGAGTGAAATATTCCTTTAAAGGTACTTAAATTATTAAATTATTATTAATATATTTAAATATTATTTGAAAATCTTTGGCCTAGATTTTTGGGGGACATGTTATAATCTTTGTTCTCTTTTCATGTTGCTCTTACATATCAGGGTAATTTTGGGTCCTGCAGAGAATAGGGGCTCATTTCCTTTGATTATCTCAAAAGTAATGTAGTGTAGTGATTGGGGATGGGGGAAGTTAATCAAACCCCTCTCAAGTTTCTGTATCTTTCTTAATAAATTCATAATCAGTGAAAAGAGGATGAAAAACAAGTTTAAAGTTTTAAGGAAATAAAGTTGGATAAATTTTTTGTTTCAAACAAGCTGTTTTGAGAAAAGTGCAATATATTTAGATACAGTCTAACACACAACCTTTATCAAAATGTACATAATATGTAATATTAACACATTTTTTCTGGTATTGGCTTGTCCGTTTGTCTCAAATACATGGATGGTGCTGTTGAGATGTGTCTTGCTTTACAGTGGTGTAAAGATGTACATAGATTATTGCTATTTTACTCAATTTTAAAATATAATTTATTCCTGATGTGTTAAAGCTGACTTTTCAGCATCTTTACTCCAGTCTTCAGTGATCCTGCAGAAATCATTCTAATATGCTGATTTGCTCCTCAATAAACATTTCTTCTTATTATATGGTAATAAGAAATGTTGAAGTAGAATCATAGCATCCTGTGGTAGGTTTGATTGACAGCTCATTAAAGTCTCATCAAGCCACCTGATTGTTACATGCCAGCTGAGTGGGAACATCAAACTCAATGTGCCTGTAAGCGCGGACACATAATCGCCTTTGTCTGCAACTGAAATATTTGAAAAATGTAAACCGTGTGGGTTGATGTTGTTCAGTCGTGTCGTTTTTTGCAGACCAAGCAGGATTTGCAGCACAATGGGGCTTTACTCCGGTGTAATAATGCTTCAGTTGTTCTGGCTGGCTCTTGTTCTGTTACACGGGTCATTCACTCCAGTCTCTACGGTCGTTGTGAAGAGTGAAGTGGTTTCGGGCAGTAGTGAGGAAGTTGAAATTGTCTTGAATATTGGTATTACACGCAACAATCTACTGCTCTACAGTCTCAGAGGAATGGGCTAGGAAGGTTTAGGGAGAATTATATATGTGTTTCACATGTTATGTTATTAGTGGAAACCTAAACGAAATTCGTCAAGTAATCAGTATCCAGCCCTTTGATTATTCTCATCTTGAAATATTCTGAAATTATTTTTTTTCTTTCAGTTTTGCCCTAGCAGTGAAAGGGTACTTTTTTTTTGGATCTGTTAATGAGTGACTTGAGAATAAGAAATAATTTGATTATACTTTCACAGATTGGATCAAAGTCTTCTCGATTTGTAGAATCACTGCCCAAAAACTGTTGAAACATGAAATTTAATTAGATTTGCTGAGAATTTCAATGCACAGTGAAATTAGGAGTGCTTTTGTGTGTATGTGTTTAGAATATTGATTGAAGTGATCTGTAGTATATCATTTTCTTTTTATAATTTTTTTCTTGTTGTCACGTCAACACAAGCATCATAATCTTTCTGGAAATGAAGCTTCTGTGAAGATAATCACGATGAGAGATGTAATAAAATATTTTCTAGTGTCTAATTTTAAAGGTTACGTGGAAACATATACCATCTTTGTTTTGTTTTTTTCTGTCTGCATTAATATTATGTTAGCTTGCTTATATTAAACATATTTAAAGTCAACATGAAATAAAAATTGACCTATTTACTTTATTAGTACTCGTTCTTGGTGTTATTTCATCTGTGTAATATTTTTTATTTATTTATTTTTATTTTATTTTTTTTCAAGAAATATTTTTCACAAAAAAAGGTCATTAATACAAATGGGTTGGAAATATCATTAAATGTTGACTTTACTGCATTTTTATCTCCATTCTCTTTAAGATGCAACAGTTTTACAGAAATTAAAATCCTTTTGAATAAAATTGCCTTTCTGTACAGAACGTAGGCAGGACTGTGATTGGTCATTAATCAAACTCACCCATATGAGAGCTGATTGTTCTGTTCACTGGTTTTCTCAGGGATGTTCACATTTCTATTTGAGAGTCAAATTCAGCTTCCAGAGAGTTCTTTTATTTATGCTGCTGATTCTGATTCTTTTCTGTTATTATATTGTATTGTTTGAACTCAAATGACCAAATTATGCTTTTAAGGGCCTCATAGAATCATATAGCAAAGTATTATTGCTTCTAGTCCATGTGCCTTTGAAAGCTGAGATAACTTGTATGCACATTTTAAATTTACAGTCTTTCTCTGGAAATCTGGAAAACAAAAGTTTTTGCCCAGTCAAATGCACTCTAGAATGAGAATGTCCTTTCTGCCCCTGACCAACAAAAGCAAGAAAACATTGTTCATGACTGTGATGCAAATCTATTATCTATTTTATAGAAAAATGTTTTCCATCTGAACTTCCTGCATCAACAGGAAATACATAAACCAAGGAAGGAAAACAGTGCTAGATGCCAAGTGATTTATGCATTTGCCAGATGATTTTATTTGAAGCCACTTGCATTGGGTTCAATGTACACATTCATGTATCACACTGTAAATCATGATATGATCCATGTATTGGCAACATATATTTTTTCCATTATATTAACTGATTAAAATAAAACAACTAATTTTGACTTAGTTGTTAAAGTCTTGTCTATGTCAATTCAGTTTAATGTACTTTAATTTGAAATAACTTCCACAGCCAATTTGATTATATTTAAATAAATGTAAATGTATATAATAGTTGATGCTCCATGCAGGAATGTATTTTCATGTGGTCTCTGTTTTTTGCATTTTATTTAATTATCAAAACATCTATTTATGTTTTTTATGTACCCTTCCTATCTATAGCTTTCTGTGCGACTCAGTAGGAGCCGCTTGCACACTTACAAGCAAATTTAAATGGGGCCTGTAATTTAGCTGGTGAGTGAGACAAAAAGCCACTTGACTCCTGGATTTCTGCTCTTCGGTTTTAGACATTCCTGCATTTTCACACTGAAATATAATGTAGAAGAAGGGTTTTCAGTGATGTACTGTCCAGAGTAAGAGTAGGACTGTTGGAGGAAGTATTAATCACTGTGATGTGCTAACAGCTCTGCCTCATTATCACTCTGTCACTGTGAGAGGTTCAGGCAGTGTCAGTGCAGAGCCGAATGTTACTGCGAGCTTTAAGTGAGTCATTTGTTAAGGCGTGCACTTCGCTAACTCATTGCTACAGCATTAGCAATTTAAGCGTGTCTGAGATGTATTTATGTTTTGATAATTATATAGTCATTTCTTGAATATGCATGCAAGATTTTGTATGTTTGTTTGTCGTTTGCTGATTTAAATGCTTTATGATTCACGGGCAGTTAATGCTAGAAAAAGAATGTTGCACTGTGAAAAATATTTAGCATTTGTTACTTTCATACTTGATAGTATTTTTTAAAAGAATAGTTCACCCAAAAATGAAAATTGCTGAAAATTTAGAGACCATACTTCACAAGATGTTAACTGATGGACTGGAGTGGTGTGGATATTACTTGTGGATTATTGTGATGTTTTTATCAGCTGTTTGTACTCTGATTCTGACGGCACCCATTCACTGCAGAGGATCCATTGGTGAACAAGTCATGTAATGCTACATTTCTCCAAATCTGTTCTGATGAACTTGCAAATTTGCATTTCTAGGTGAAAAAGAGGGTTGGACAAAAAGCAAATACTGTATTATATAGTATTTTATAAAGCTAACTAACCATGTAATTGTGGAATGATAGAATATATGTTATAGTAGTTTCTCCTATCCCAGAATATGAACCACAACTGTGAATCTACTTTACTATGGTAATTGAGGCTGACTCAGCTCAGTGACATATTCTATAAATAGCTACATGGAAACCCCATATTCTAAATTGATAATACATTTCATAAATATACGTTTTTGTTTTAATCTATGCAGAACTCGGACAGTCACAGCATGATTTACTTGGCCTTTACACTGATTTACTGGTGTCCCATGGCCCTGTTTATGTGACACAATGGGTCTGTTCCAACATTTAATGAGCTGCCTTTTGCCAATATAGGCAGCTGTCTTCTATAGACAGCATCCAAACAGAGATGGAACCTCATAAGTGACCGATTTTTGAACCCTCTACATAGGCATCAACCCAAATAGTGATTTACACAGGAGACTCTACTCACAATTGACTGTAGTAGAGTTTGACATATTGCTAAGCAAACAGTTATCCTAACTATATTGCACACTCAAAATATATTTCATAGTATCTTATTTTAAATTATTTTATTTTATTTTATTATGTTTTTCATTTAGTTTTCTGTATTTATACATTTAAATATTTATTATTATTATTATTATTATTATTATTATTGTTGTTGTTGTTGTTATCATTATTTATTTAGGTCAGTACAATCTTTTTTCTTGTTCCTTTTTTTTTTTTCTTTGCATCAAAGGAATAAGTTACATTTTGAAATATACTGAAATAGAAGATAGATATTTTAAATTATAATCATATTTTACAGTTTTTACTATATTTTTGATCAAATAAATGCAGCCTCGATGAACATTAGAGCCTTTTTTCAAAACGTCTTATCAGCAGTGTATATTTACTGTGTAATCTTGTTTTCTCTGTACTTCATTTTTTTTTTTTTACCCAGCTCATTGCAGTGCATTATGGGATTGCCTTGTATGCCAAGGATGTGTGAGGATGCATAGGATGCTGCTGCCTTTGCCCAAAAAAAAAAAAAAAAATCCATGCTATCTCATAAGTTGCGTTCCATTTGGAGCAGGCAGTGTGCCTGTGCTGTCTAACTAGGCAGCTCACTAGCTATTGGAACAGAGCTAATAATTCACAGTTGAACAGGCAGTAAAAAGCTGTTTCTCGAACAATTCCATTCTTTAAAACTTATGTTCAGACAAAAAAAAAAAAAAAAAGGCCCATTGGGTGGACCATTATTGCTATCTAGCCTGGAATTTCCTAGTAGATCATTATTACTTTCCTGCTTTTTTATCTACAGCATTTCTAAAACGGGAAATATTATGATAGACGCAAGACTGGGTAATATTTGTATCATTTCGAGGATGTGTTTCCTACAGCAAATATTCGAGCACAGGCCAGGGCTTGTTAAACTCTTCAGTTTGTGATAATGCACGGGCCATATATATATATATATAGGGTCAGGATGAACCCGACTGTATGATGGATAGTTCTGTGTCCAATGCCCTGCAGCGGTGTGGAGCTATGTCCTTATTAGTGGGTAAACAGATGGGACGATGGCTAAGGTAAGCTGATGTTTGAGATGCTGCTGGAAACTGCAGCCCAACAGCTTGTCCTGTTCTATTAGAGTTCATGCGTGGCGACACGGCTATACTGTACATTGGCTTGGTTATAAACTCTAGTAAGCTACATACCTAGAAAGCATTTTTAGACATCACAAGTGTGTTTCTAATATTGTGTGCTGCTCTAAACAGTAAGATAATGTCACTGTAAAGCAGCATTGCATACAGTATACTCTTCACATATCACGCCATCCGAGAATGTGTGGCAATATTTTTATCCAGTTAGATGCTAAAATCATGCAATAAACATTAATTTAATAACATAAAGATATAACATAAAACCCTGATTGTACATAAATGATAAGAAAAAAAAAGAAACTGAACGAAAAAACATTAGCTGTAAAGTGTCTCAAAGTCTTCCAAATTCTGTAAATATAACCGTATTATACTGTAAAATTAGATTAAATGTAAGTTATACTTACTGTTACATTTACTGTACTGTTAAAGAAACTTACTATTAACATATCAACAGGTTTTTACCGTAGCATTTTTACAGTCTTTTACCATTAAAATTACAATAATTTTTACATTGTTGAATTAACTGAGTGTTGAGTCTCTGCACGCAAATCTTTGTTGTAATTAATTTTGCTTTAAAAAGCACTTTTTTTTTTTTAAGAAATAGATTTTTTTTTTTAAAGGAAGTTAATATGTTTAATCAGCAAGGATGCATTGAAGAGCTCAAAGTGACAGTAAAAACATTAATTGTAATATACATTTTGTTCTTTTGATATTTCTATTTATCAAAGAATCCTGAAAAAAATGTATCACAGTTTTCATATAAATATAGCACAACTGTTTTCAATATTGATAAGGTTTTTTTTTTTTTTTTTTTTTCAGCTT
>JAFVLL020038015.1:0-25761 GCA_021397915.2 Tor tambroides
ATCTCTTAAAGGGTTACTCCACCCCAAAATTAAAATTGTGTCATTAATCACTTACTCCCATGTCGTTCCAAACCCATAAAATCTTTGTTCGTCTTCGGAACACAATTTAAGATATTTTAGATGAAAACCAGGAGGCTTGTGACTGTCCCATTTACTGCCAAGTAACTCTCACTGTCAAGGCTCAGAAAAGTATGAAAAGTATCATCAGGATAGTCCATCTGCCATCAGTGGTTCAATCTGAATTTTATGATGCGACGAGAATACTTTTTGTACGCAAAGAAAATAAAAATAAATACTTTTTTTCAACAATTCGTCTCCTCTCTGTCTCCTCCGCGTCATCGTAGCGCCATTTTGGAGATTATCCTCTGGACACAAATTGCGTACACTCTTCTGTATCAGGCGCAACACAAATTCGTTCCCCGCACTTTTTGTTCAGGCAAGTGTGTTTACATAGAAGTTTTCAAGGGCAACTGTGAATAAAATTACATTTAAATTAGTGCTGTCAAATGATTAATCGCGATTAACTGCATCCAAAATAAAAGTTTTTTGTTTACAAAATATATGTGCACTGTGTATATTTATTATGCAGGCCTATATATAAATACAAACACATACAGTGTATATTTTGAAAATATTTACATGTATATTATATTCATATAATTTATATATAAATATATTTAATATATAAACATAACATTTTTCTTAAATATACACATACATGTGTGTGTTTTTATATATAGGCTACATAATAAATATACACCATACATATATTATGTGAACAAAAACTTTTATTTTGGATATGATTAATCGTTTGAGAGCACTAATTTAAATTCGAAGACACAAGACATCATTTTGGATACGTTTTATTCGTATCCTAAACAATACCTGAACATTAAGGAGCGCTAAACTAGTGTATGTTTCATTCATGCTTAAAATTAGGAGAGTGCTCTCATGCAGAAAGCCCACATTATTTATTTATTTTTAATAAAAGAATTGATTGAACATTACAATAAATTTTAATAATTAAGTCCACATACACAAGAAAGAAGAGCGATCTAGATCTGTAAGAGCATTCAAGAGAAGAAAAAAAGAAAAGAAGAAAAAAAACATACATATACACAACTAAACAATAGTTCAAATTATCTTCCTCCTTCCTTGGGGCAGAATCAAGGATTACATTGGGGGAACTAAGAAAAAAAAATGTATTAGAGACTTTTTCAAAGATTCTATTTCTAATAAAAATTTTAGTATGCATTTTTGCAAAAACATTTTCATGAATGTAAAATTTACCTTGAAAAATGTAAAAGTTAATGACATAATCATTTTTCTTTTGTGTGAATAAGTGCAAATAACATCTTTAAAGAGAGCGTGTAATTAATATTTATTTGAGTAAATAAAAAGGAACTAACATCGTACCAAAATCTAAAAGACAAATCACAATTATAAAACAAACAAGGAAGACAAGTCTTCCTCATGTGTGTTACAGAAAATACAACTATTGTCAGTGTCCATGAATTTAGAAAAAGCTACTTTACATGAGTAAATTTTGTGAAGTATTTCGAAATGTACCACAAAGTCCAAAACTGACTCATAGAAATAATAACTTATGCATCCCAGGAAATCTCTAATATGGACAAAGGCATCCAGCTATTGCTGTAGCTAAGCTGAATAAAAAGCAGAAACGTTTTGACCAAAGGAACATGAAGACAATAAATACACGATTGTGACAATATATATTTTACATATTGCATTACATATTGATTACATAGCATTTTAAGAAATATACAAGGTGGTAAAGTGGGTACAGTTGAGACAACCTTTATAGATTGCTATGTACTGTATACAGTAACAGTTCAGTCATAGAAAATAAAATGCATACAGAGACTGTGTGTGTTTGTGTACTGGTATTACATTATGGGGACCAAATGTAGCCACAAGTATAATACCAGTAAATTCTAAACTTATGGGAATATTTTTTTAGGTCCCCATGATGAAACAAGCTTATAAATAATACAGAATGACTGAAAATGTAAAAATGCAGAAAGTTTCGAGTGATGCATAAGTTTAGGGGTAGGGTTATAGAATATACAGGTATGTATATTGTTATTTTTACTGTTATGTTTACATTTGTACTGTTTGCCATATATTTTCTAGTGTTAAATATTTGTTCCTATTTTGTTTAACTGAATCTGAATTAAATTAAGCAAACAAATAAATGTATTTTTTAAACTGTAATTATTTACAACTGTAATTTTGTAATTTATTACATTTGCAATAAATGGTTAGCCAGCTTTAGAGCATTATGAATGGGAGTCTCAACTGTACATGGTAGACAAAATGCACCTCATTTTTATGAGCTAATTGGAAAATATAAACTACTTATGGCTATTATCAATTTATGATATTTTAGTACACAAGCAAAAGAAATATGTGAAAAATCACTTCATTTCAGCATCTAGTTTTTGTGCAGTCATGAAAAATGCAGAAAGTGTCTCTACTGTACTCAGTCTACCCATCAGGCAGGACATCCAAATGCTCGCCTATCATTCATCGACCTCAAATATGGCTTATCATCTAAAATATGTAAGTAGTAACAACTTTACATGGCCGCTCAATCTAATATTAACCTTGAGAAATGTGCGCTTTTCAAGTGTCTGGGTGGAGAGTGAAGAGTAGCGCGCTCACTGTAGGACAGATGTAGGCGCCAGTGCGCTCTCTTGCTCTTAAAATACTGGTCATTTTTGGTCATATAGACCAGAGTAATACATATTTCGAATCAGTAAAGACTACGTTTATTTGTGTGTACTCACAATAACAACAAAACGCGCTTTTGTGAAATAAAGCAAACAGGATGCGCTTTCTGCCATCTCGGTCTGTGAACTTGAGTGTGAAATACCGTGTATATCTTTACCTTACAGACATAAAAAATATATCTATAGAGAGCGAAATATCTACTTTCAAATGAACCAATTCAAATGGAAAACAAATATTCTCAAATTATTTAATCCGTATGAAACATACAGGCGCGTCCACTACTGCTGGGATGACAAGTTTATAAAAAAATATTAAAATATTAATGTAGTCTCCTTACTGATTTTCACTGACACATTCATAATCATTACTTCTGCGGGTACGTGCACTGTGGCAAGCTTTATGCGTGTGTTTGAGCACTTATTAGGCTTTGTAGGCAATTAAAGATAATAATGATTTAAATGATTTACTAATAAACGTGCGATTAATCGACTACTAGTCGACCAGAAAAACACTTAGTGGAGGACAGCCCAACAGTGTTTTTGATTTTTTTAGCCAATTAAAAGTAAGAGATAAATGCTTGTTATTTTTATTTTTTATATTTATTCATTATTATTTATTAATTGATTTGTTTGTTTGTTTGCATGCATTAAAATTAATCATTTTTGTTCATGTTGTGTTCATTATATAAGTCAGGAAACCAAATTCTGTTTTTTCTTTTTTTTTTTCAGAAAATACATGTTTCCGTTACTCGTGCTGAGTGGGAATTGGGAACTCATTTAAAGTAATGGTGAAGGAAGAAATTGCACAAATTAGGGCTGCAACAAACTATTATTTTGATAATCGATTAATCTAATGATTATTAGAACGATTAATTGACTAATCGTCGATTATTTCACTGATTAATTAGTAGACTTTGATTATTCAGCTTTTGCAATTAGTTAAAATATTAAGTTATACATATTATACAGAATTATTATTATTATTATATTCTAACATAAATAAAGGTCACTTCAGCTTTAGAAAAGCATATTATGTAATTACAATTATTATACACTTAATTGGAAACACTGTACAATAAGGTTCATTAGTTAACATGAACTAAGAATGAACAATACTTCTACAGCATTTACAGTTTTTCTCGATTGCTAAAACACAATAACCAGGCTTTTGAACTAAAATTTCAAAACCATAACGCCATTTTTCGAAAAGCACACCCATTTCTCTAAACTATAAACACTATTCCCTGCTTTGACACATGAATCAAATTTGGTGAACTGTTACTGCAAAACTCTACACACAGATCCCTACATTTCCCAGTGCTTACACCATGTGCTCATTTAGAAAGCACTAGCATTCAATATCGTTCACTCAAGTCAGCAATGTTTGAGCTCAATTAGCACACAATTACCCAAGTGGAAACACTAGGAGTCAAAATTTATCACACACCAATCAGAACCTTTGATGGAGATAAAAGGGCCAAAGTCAGCTTACAGTGTTTCTCAGTGGCTTTGGTGCATTTCTCAGATCAGAAATGAACTTCTCAAAACTACTTGTTCAGCCTCCACATCATCGAGTCACTTGTGCTCATCATAAAAAGTGTCTCATTCTTTTGAACAAGTTGCGATTGCTTTGGTACATTCATGCAACTGATTATGTGCATTTGTCTGTGGTTTCCTACGTTATCAGTTACTACTGTCATGTTGCTCAAAATGTATAGTTCTCTGTGCTATAGTCTCACCCCTCAAAACATCTAGTCATTAGTTCATCGTATATGTCATTACGGTAAATGCAAAATGGTTGATCTAGTCATCATAAACTGTCAAGCATATTTTCTACACATTTCTATTAGACTTTTACTGTAATAAATTTGGCATGAATTGTTCAAGTGAATCTTGACTTTCACTAATGAAGAGAATATAGATCAACCAATGACAGATCAGTTCTCTGAAACAGCTCAAAGGTGCATCTCATGAACCTTCAACTGGAAAGCATATATAGAAAGAGGACAACACAAGTTACAAATTCTGACAGTGGACTTTCTAATTTTTATTTTTGCCTTTGTGCACATATTTCTTTTTCTTTTCTATTTCACAATGACGTTGTAATGTGTGTGTTTTTTTTTTTTTTTGGTCAGACCACTAGTAAAAGTGTAACTGTGAATCATATCCAGTCTTTTTCAATCAATATCCCACATACAGTAATGTGTACATTTGTACTTTTGAAATGGATATATGGCATACATAAGAAGTGCAGCCTTCTGCATTTCAGTACAGTAACTGTCATCCAAACTGTTGCCATAGTTTACATCAGGAAATACTAACAGAGAGCATTACTTATATATACTGACAACATGACTAAGCATTTTGACTATCTTGTTTGTGAACAATGACACAAGGACATCAGGCATGCGAGAGGATTTTACCCCCGCTGTCTGGCCAGGGCCAGTATAGCCTGTGATGCTGAAGAGGTTCTTTGGCCTGTCTCAGACCAAAGACGGTATACTGGGGCAGAATAATTATTTTTGTTGTTTTCTGTATTGTACTGTACTCTACAGTACATTAAATTGAGGAATAAAACACTTCGGGGGTACCACAAGCAACACTTATTACGGGTTTTTGTAGTATTGTTTTGAATTGATCTCATCAGTGTGTAAAACTGTGTTGTAGTGTGTGTGTTTTTGACTGTTTGTGTGTCATGTCTGAGAGCAAAGTTTGGTTTTTCAGCAAGATTGAGTTGTTTTGAGTGGAGAGCTTCATTTTGACCTGAATATAGGAAGTTTGGGGAATTGAGTTAGAAGTTATGGATTTGTGTTTACTGTTTTGCGAATACGAGGCATAGTTTCAAGAAATGTGTTTAAGCGATCGAGAAAAACTGTATTAATCTTAATGTTAATTTCAGCATTTAAAGCATTTATAAAAATCACAAGTTGTGTTTTTTAACATTGGTAAATGCACTGTGAACTAATGTAATGGTGTGAATGTGTTGCGTTTCATCAAAATTAATTTCATTTATAAGAAGTAACAAATGGAAAGAACAAATCAAAGAAGTTCAGATTGGAGTACCCCACATGTCATTAAGGGGGGGTTGAAGAGTGTATATATATATAAAATTCATACAAGATGGGAATTGTGAGTGTTCTACATGGCATTCAATCATCTGTGTTTGTGAAAAAAAAAAAAAAAAGCAATTGCACAATTGCTCCATACTGTATTCGTTCAAACAGAAAGATTTTATGTCATGGAGTTTTGCTAATTAGTATACCCCCTCTGATCAGTGGTATGTTCCCAGGGTGCCGTAAACTTCAGTCTGTGGGAGGCACTCTGAGGAGAGGTATGTGTTTTAGCTAATGGACGACTTAATCGTTTTTAGAGTTTATTAAGTAGAAATTAGGATGAGTTTCGAATAAAACATGGTGGTTTGTATCGTTGAACGTGTTATGTGTTAAACAAGGGATTACTAATGTTGAAAACGCTGTATAAAGTGTATTTCTTTAAATGAGTGTTTGACGAATTTTTGGGATTAGTATATCTGAATTATCAATTTACATTGTGTTCATCTAAGGTATGAAGAGGTTTGTTAATATTGATCGTTTTATAGTTTTAATGTATTTGAGTATGACGAGATTAACATGTTACTGCACTGAGTGGAGTGCGCGCCAATAAGGGGTGGTGCATTCTGGGTAATGTAGTTCATGACCCACTGGACATTACTTGGGATAAGAAAAGGGTAAGACAACTTGAGTGTGATTTTTGTGGTTTTGGTTGTTGCCTGCATTTTAGAGTGATGGGACAGTGTACTAACTCAAAGATGTATTTGCAGATTGTAAACAGAACAGAGACGATTGTTGTAACTGTCCCATTCTGTGCTTGCAGGTATGCATTATTGTATTTCTATTGTTTATTTATTGTTACATTAATTTTCAAAGTTCACAATTTTCTTGTTAGTTCTATATAAAACATGTCTTTGGTGTTATACACTTTATTGAATGGAACAATTTAAGGTAAAAAAAATATATATTCTGTAACTTCAGTCTGTGGGAGGCACTCTGAGGAGAGATTGTAAACAGAACAGAGACGATTGTTGTAACTGTCCCATTCTGTGCTTGCAGTAAACACCTTAAAAGACTATTGGTGTTCGTCCTTCTTGGCGGGTTTGGTCCTGTGGTGCACAAGAAAACTGCTACACTAACATGAACAAACAATGAACAACTGTATTTTTATTAACCAACATTAACAAAGATTAATACATAAATGTAATAAATGTATTGTTCATTCATGTTAATTAATACATTAACTAATGTTAACAAATGATAACATTGTAAATTGTTACCAATTCCTTATACAAATAGATGTTTTTGGCACACAAAATACGACAGACAGAGACACTCTCTCACCATTTAATTAGCTACATGAAAAAGTAACTGAATGACACATCTTGCACATTCTGCCTAACATCTCCTTTTATAAGTCATATGATTAACAAAATAAAGGTAAATGATAAGACACTTTGGATAAACTATCTTATTCACAACATAATGTCTTAAAATACCTTATAGGGTTATGATAACCAAAACTCCTTAGCTAGAAGCTTTGATCACTTTAATGAAATTATTTTTTTCCCCACTAATAAAAATATTTTATCATTAGCTGGCTCCACACTGGAAAACTGCTTTATAACAGAAAATCAAGTTGTAATTCTAACTGAAAGCGACACTGACTCTGGTTTTTCATGTTTAATACCGTAAAACTGCTTGAATTAAGGCTATCTATTGCATAAAGTACTATAGAAATAAACGTCACCGGACTTTACTGGAGTAAGTTACTGACCTGCAGAGCTCATGCAAACATCCACATCGTTGTAATCAGGTGCATTTTTACTGCTGCTTTCACACTGCTGTCAGTTTTTGTTGTGTTTATTTCGTTACTGAGAGGGAAGCGCGTAATATATATTTACATATTCAAACCAATGCCGCTCAGTGCTGTGTGTCGTCTTCTCTTGAATTGCATCCAGGAGGGCTGAACTACAGTCTTGCGCTACAGCGCCACACTGGTCAAACCCCAGCATTGCAGGCTCTTACATTAGGTCATAAGAGATCAAACGACTACTCGACAACAAAAATATTTGTCGACAATTTTTTATTGTCGACGTTGTCCATAATGTCGACTAATCGTTGCAGCCCTAGCACAAATAAACAGTTTCTTATTCCATGGCATAAAGCCAAGCAACTGTCGGAACTCATTTTTTCATTGTTTGAAGATGTTGATCCATGCAGCATCAAGTCATGATATTTAATTTGCTGGAAAAAAAAAAGTTTAATCAGTGATCTGAATATGCAAAAAGACAAAAATCATTTAATTCATATACTTAGCAAAAAAAAAAAAAAATGCATAGACTGAACTTACTAGAAGCAGCAGAATAGTCACATCTAGATGAATCTATAAAATCAAAAGCATGTTATTCATAAAACTCAAGTTTTTTTGTTTGTTTGTTTTTTTGTTGTTGTTGTTTTTTTAAATAGACTAATTATCATTCTTTTCAGTTTTGTCCTACCTGCTTGTCTCTTCCTCCATTTATATATAATGGCTCCTGTCCCAAACACCAACACCAGAGCCAAAACTATCAGCACAGGGAGAATCGTTGATTTAAACAGTTCACCTGGATCGGATTCTGAAAAAAAGTTGACAAAATGATTAGAAACACAGTTATCTGACATTTTTAATGTTTTCACACCTCATTACCGCAGCTGCAGCTCCAAACACCATTATCAGAGCCAAAATTGTCAGAAATGAATTAATCACTGATTTAAATGGTTCCCTGTGATCAAACTCTGAAACATCAACCACAGACTGAGAAACTGACTTTTATTGTTTTTTTTGTTTGTTTGTTTTTTTTTTTACTGTTAGATTGTGTTTTCTGTAAGAGCTCATTACCCAAAGTGACGTCCAGTTTGTTGTCCAGACTGAGGTGTGTGGCAGAGCAGGTGTATTTGTGTTTCACTGCGTTGATTTCTAGACTCTTCCTCATCTGGTACGTCCCGTCACCATTGGGCAGCAGATCTCCTCCAGTGATCTCATGATCAGCTACAGGCTGCCCGTCTCTGAACAGGGTCAAGTTGATGTGACGAGGGTAAAATCCTGTTGCCAAACAACTCACACGAAACCCTCCAGAATCTGAGTTTGCTTTCTGCATGAATCTGACTTGCGGTTTCACTGCGGAGGGAAAGAAGGGCAGAGAAAATGAGTAATAAGGGAATATTAACTATACATATTTTAAAATGTATGGCTATTGATTGAATATACCCTTTCTGTTTACTTGAGGTTCTCTCTTTTTAAGGTAATTATTCAGAGTTTTTATGCAGACTGGGTAGTATAAGTTCTCAAGACGCAGCTTGGACTGTTCAAGATTGGGTCTCATTTCTTGTTCAGTGTAATTTGAAAATGTCTGATATGTAAATTTGCCATCAAAAAAGCACAGCTCATCAACTGTAGAGCCTCTATAAGCAGTTTTGCAGATCATTTGTCCAGGTTTATCATCTCTCTGTTCACAAAGATCCATCACCTGATAAACTTCATGACCTGTTGGGAAATAAAGAAAGTGATATTTCAACACATTAGGCCTCAGGAGCCCTTTGAAAAGTCTTGCAATAAACTCTCCATGTTTCTCTTTCAGTTTGCTTCAGTCAGGGGTTGCCACAATGGAACAATCTGCACAACCAATTTGCACTTTTTTTTTTTGATTATGAGGCTCTTTTTTATGAGGAAAGATTTTAGGTATCAAACATATTCAACATTGTTTAACAAAAAAAAGTTGAGAATTATTTTATCCCATCTATCGTAAACTAACAATGTGTTTGTTACAAAACCATATTTAACATCATTTTCATGTATCTTCATGTATTAATATATCTTTCGTTTATAAACATCAAACACAATCATGCAGTGATATAAATGATTCATGCAATATTTGAGCCAATAACTTAAGCCAACTGAACTTACTTTCTGTGTTGTTGTCAGGTCTCAGGCGATTTGATCTTTCTTTAAAATGAACAAACGCATTCTCACTTACAGACCTGAGGTCATCTGAATCTACAACATCTTCATTTGTATTATTTCCTCTTGCAACATAGATTTTTGTTCCATAATTATAATATCCTACAGTGATGTCATCCAACATAATTGAAGCACTAAATGCTCCTTCTCCTGTAATGTAAGTTGCAAGTCCAGTCAAAGTGTGAGAACCTGAAACAACAGACAAAACACGTGTTAATTAGTAATTCATCAGTAGGAGGTTCTAGTGTCAGTGGATACTAGAGGCATTATTTTAATGTAATATTGGAATGATGACACACTTTAAAATAAAATTCAAGACATCTGTGAGGATTTTTTATTTATTTGAACAGTCAATCTTTTGATACTGCTGGAACTAAACTACAAAGGTCCTGTGTGCAAGATCTGCAAATAATCCATACTTTCTCAATTAATTTGAGCTCATAAAAGCTGCCTACATGTCAAATTCTTCTAAAAGAATTTGAAAAATGCTTCTTAAACTGTTTAGGGGTTCACATAGGGTGCTTCTCAATACTAAAAAATTGATGCTTCCTCATTTCCTCACTTCTGTCATCCAGCCATCATCTCAATTCTCTAATTGCACTGCGAAGAGGCGAGGAACAAGGAATGGGGTAGCTCCCAGAGGAGCTATGAGCAAAGAAACACAGGCTGTGTCCAAAATCAGCCCCTATACTCTTAAATAAGGCACTGTTTGAGGGGAAAGCCATTTGTAGTGGTGTCCTAAATCATAGTAGTACATACAGCCGAGGGCTTGTCCAAATACTCACACTTGCGGTCTCTTGAGTTATTTGAGTTACTTGTGCAAAGATGTTCATTTTGTACAACATTTGCAACTGCTTTTTATCACTTAATTAGAAGCACCACAATTACTAAATTGTCATTTATTATGAGACTACTTGTAATGAACACAATGTAATGAAAAGTTCTACACTTGTGGTCTTCACGATCACTTGTACATTTGGGCCAAATACAGGAATACGTCATGTAAGTACAAAAGTGCAAAGACCAGAAGTGTGGGTATTTGGACAAGCCCTTAGTGCGCGTTAAGGGCACTGCACTTTGGCATTTTTAAGACCTGGGACAGTCTTGCACACTTACTTCTGTTGCATGTACGCGCTCTCAAGTGCCCAAGACCACAAATGTGGGCATTTGGCCAGGCATCAGTGGGAAAGTGATAAAACGAGCAACTTCCATCCGAAGAATTGCTTGCGGCGCAAAGAAAAAAATAAACATGGTCGAATAATATAAAATGCGGGAAACTAATAATTGGTTATTCTACAATTAATTGTTCTACAAATTATACTACAATTCTAAAACACTATAAATTGATTAACTGTTCTGCGTGATGAAGTTTAATGTCTCCGAAGATGCCTGTAGTCCCATTTAGCAACTTGTTAGCAACCGTATCGTTCCACCCCTAATATATATATATATATATATATATATATATATATATACACACCAACTATGTTTAATATAAACTGACTATGTTTACGTGAATACCCCTAAGATGGGCATTTTGATATTGTTTTTGCGCAATAAGGCATCAATGAGGGGCAGTTGCAACATGGCTTATTTCTTCAATCAGGAGAAGCTACAGTGATGATATTCATACTGCACATGCTCAATTAGCCCTTTTTTTGCCCTGAAAGAAATCGGCCACATATGACCATTCCTTCTACAAAAAATCATTTTCATGATTAAAAAAAGTTTGGGTTTTTTTAACGATCAGATTTTTTGTCATACTGCGTTGTTTGCATGAATCATTGTAAAGTCATATCATTTTAATCTGTTTTCTTAGCTTCTAATAGGCATACTATAGCTAGCATGTGTTAAAAGATATTGTGTGAAGCTAATATACCAAGTTTTACCACGGCTGTCAGTGTATGGAGTTGCAACACATTGTTGCAACCATCCCAACATGCTGCCCCCTACCACCTTATTGATGTAAAAGCTTGTAATTTTATGGATTAAAGAACCCCTTTCAATAGATAGGTATCTCTCCTTTTTTTAAGTAGGTTAAAAATCAGTTTGAGTCTAAGGTGGACTAATATACTTGAAATGTTTTTTCCATTTACTATTCTTTGTTTTGTTTTGTTTTATTTTGTTTTTACAGCCAATTTACCTTATTGAAGACCCTGTCTGTGCACAAATAAAACAAAGAAATTGCACAATTATATTAAAGAATGATTTTAATTACATTTTAATGAATGTTGCAACCGTCCCTTGTTGTGGGGTTAGTTGCAACATTTGACTTTGTCTATTCAAGTGTAAATTTTACCTAGCCTATATTATCATAGTCTATGTACACGTTACAGCAATGCGTGTGAGTAGCTGAGAGATGTGGCTTTACTGTATTAAAATGTTGGCTTTCTAATAGTCTCTGAAAAACTAAATGAAATGCAAAAAGTTTTGCAAGTGTCCCCACTCTCCCACTGAAACATCTTATTGTATTTGTTTGTGATGTTGCTTGTCATTTATTTGTTCTTATTAACTTTTTTATTTTCCTTTTAGTTAAAATAAAATCAATTCAGAGTTTGAAATCAAAGTTCCTTGCGCTGCATGTAAACAACAAAATCAGCCCATAGCACTAGCCTATCTGTTGTGTATCTGTATCTTCCTAACTACGAATCAACACATAGCCTAATTATAAATTGCAAAACACAAAGTGATCACATTGAGTGATGAAACATTTAAGTTATATGATTGTAATTTAAAAATGTCTAAAAATGAAACTCCTCCTTCAATTTAAAAAACAGCAAGCACAATATTAAAAAGCGGCAGTCCTTCAGACGCAACCACAGTTTCCGAATTCGTACACTTGTTTTCATTCACTCCTTCAAGTATATTAGTGAACTAATAGGCTATAGGCAATACTATAGTGAATGAGGGTATATGGGGTGATTTCGAACAGCAACAGGTTTATACAGTGCCGCGTTAAGCCTTTGCGGGGCCCTGGGCTAACGCACCTTCACGTATTTCGACAGGGCTTGCTTATTAATTTTTATTATAAATTTTCTTAACCAAATTTCGACAACACAACGGCAGATCCATTGAGCGCGGCTGATGACGCTTGAAGAAGCTCGAGTGATCAAAAATATTTCCATAAAGATACGGAGAGGCACCCGTAGTTTTATAGGTTACCTGGCGCTCGCAACGTAACATGAGTGGGTTCAGTTTCAAGAGAACGCCCATGGCAGACACAAAAATCAGATTAGTTTAAAGGTATTGCGCAATGCTCTAGGAACATTAAAAATAAATTAAAACATGCTTCTTATCAAGTATACGGTGAAATCATACCTGCAAAAACTGAAACTGGAACCAAAAGGAAACACATAAGAGCACAGGGTGTGTTCATTTTGTTGTTGACGAATAGGCTGTAGTTTTGATAATCACCGAGAATTTTGAGAAAGTTTTGAGAAATCCTGTGAGATGGTAACATGAAATATGAACCGTTAGCTTCGGACCCGAACCAGTCCCAAATGGGAAACTTCATGTAGACTTGCGGGGTTCACTTTGCCGCCGCGTGCGTGTGTCCATTAAATCCAGGTGATCTATGGTGCCCCATTCGTCATTTTAGGTTTAAGAGCTCCCGAGCGCCATCCCGAACAGACTTGTATCCCATAATCAAAGCGGCGTTACTGTACGTCTCGAACGTGTGGGGAGGGAGCAATTCGGGACAGGACGAACATCATCACTCGGGTGAGTTCGCCTTGAAGCGGTGCTGCGCAGAATGAAAGTAGAGGGACACCACTTGCCGCCACAAATGAAGAATGACCCATCAGTGTATGACATCAAAACACTTCGAGAGCGATTCGAAAGCATAAGGATCCATCTGCTTTCTTATTGCTCTCGCGGTACTTTGATGTCATACACTGATGGGTCATTCTTCATTTGTGGTGGCAAGTGGTGTCCCTCTAATTTACAACAGTTGAAATAAACGTTAAACATCATTAAATCATAAAATGTTTGCATGTTTGTATTCTGTAGGGTAAACACAATATGTGCACTGTTAATAGTTACATTTTTTGTTTTAAAATACATATTTAACTGTGTTTTAGAGATTGCATTTGTAACAAAATATGGATGTTTCCACCATACCTTAGAGAGGTATAATGAATTGCAACAATATAACATTTTTAACACAAATAAAGAGGTTATATTGTGAATATAGATTTTATTTAACATGTACAATATTATTAAATTGTTTTAATAAATACTTATTTTGTTATATTTAAGAAAATATTTGTGTCCCCCAAATTCATGTCAGTGGTGTTACAAAAATGGATGTCACCCCTTTAAGAAAAGGGGGAATGCTATTTGGACTATTTCCTGTGTGTAAAGGTCACTGCAGGTGCTGGTTGATCTAAGGGGTGCATGGGGAATATATTCTTTTTTATTAATTTTCTTAAAGTTAGCTAAATGACTGACAATTTCATGTGCCGCACTTTATTAGTGTCTGTGGTGTTATGTTGATAACTTGCAGATCTGGCATATTTTAATCAAAATTTTGATAAATACATACTTATTAATATTTTCAAAATGTCCCCTGATCTTGAAATCATCATGATGGCAGCCTCCATTTTAGAAAAGTCTGGATTTATGCTGATTTGTCTGTGGTGTTACTGTCTTTCCTGGTAACACCACAGAACCTATAGTAACATTGCAATATAAAGTCTGTGGTGTTACTTCAAAATGACATAGACATAAGTGGCTGTGTCACCAGTGTTTGATTGAAATTATTTAGAACTCAAAATGTTCTTAAGCTTTCATTTTAATGGATATAACATATTAAACTCATTTTTAATGCACAGCAATATATTTTATTAGAAAAAACAAACAAACAAGCATTTTTACTAATTCTGCCTCTCATTTGCCACCCCAATTGACAGGGGCGTGTCTAGAGGGGGGGCACGGGGTGGCACCGGCCCCCCTCAAAATATGCTTGGCCCCCCCTTGTGCCCCCCCAACAGCGCAGACTGATCAGAGTATAACTATGGTGCGGGAGCAGTTCAGGTGCATTTAAAATCTCACGCGCTGCTGCTGATGTCATACACTAATCGGCAGCGTAGCTCAGCTTGAAGTAGAACACACCTACTCACTGTCTGGTTCGCTGCCAATTATTTCCCGTACACGATGCCATTGGATTAGAGTGCTGTCAACTTCACAATGCACAACAGCATTGGATGCTGTCAATTGCACATCTCAAACAGGAGAAGCGTGATTTCGCAGGCTGCAGACCACCTCTGTTCATTGTAAGTATTAAATTATAATTATAGGCCTATATATTTATATAAACTCCTTAGAGATTGTACTTATTTGTGTTACCGCGATGCAGCTGCACCACTTAAAATAGAAATCGTTATGTTACGTTTCTTCCTGTTGTTTCAAAGATTAAAGGCAAAATCACTTTCCCAAATAGTCTGCAGTAACGTGGTAAACGCTAAAATGTGGGGTTTAATAATGTTAGCGTTCTGACACTTGGAATTTTAAGATGTAGAATAGTAAACACCTGTTTGTATTGAATAAACAAACATTTTTGCGTGGTACCATGGTAGTCTTGTATTTTTTATTTTCATTTGCAATGTCCAAGAACAGCTTCACATTTAAATGATTTTGTCTTTAATCAGAGAATATGGCTATTAAATATATTATTTGATGATTAAGTTTGAGGGGTTTTTTTTATTTTTAGACAGAATTTTGTGTAAAAAATGAAAAGGGGACAACAGCAGCAATACATTCAAGGTTTCTTCAAGAAGAAACCATGTCAAAGACAGATAGATACAGTGTAGTTCAGGTCAGAGCCAATCCACCCGGCAGGGCCAAGTTGGCCAGCAAATTAGCAAGTCAGAGCCAGCCAGAGAGGGCCAGTGAGGACTACACCAGCCATCTATCTGCAGCAACGGGTGAAAGTCAGAACATGAAAATTTTTTACAAAAAGTTCACTAGACACAAACACACACACACATACACACCGTCTGTTTGGACAATAAAAGTTGAGAAGTATTGTCTGATCAGTGGTTTTTATTTATAAAAAGAGAGATGAGTTGTCCAGGCACTTGTGCAGTGCCATTTTTATGTGACTTTTACATGACTTTTCCTATGGGCCCCCCCTGGCTGGTTCTTGGTCCCCCCTGTGCCACCTAATTAAAAAAATCCTAGAATCGCCCCTGACACCATACACAATGAGAACAAACAAAAAGGGCTAAAACTAAGGGCTATAAATACACAGACTAAAGGAGGACCTAAATAACGAGCAGGTGAAAATCATGAGTAACCAAGAGAACAGATTAACAGCAAGAAAGCACAGGAAGAGAGAGAATGCAAACAAAAAAGTCCATGAACAACTTCAACATAAGTCCTAAACTCAACAGAACACAAAAGCACAGAAAACCCATGACAATATGAAATAGTGGCAGAGATGCAATTGAAGGAAATTGGCTCAAAAATATTAATGAATTATCTATTTAGTTAGTTAGCTATATTTTCCCTAATAATATCACATACCAAAGCCTTCTCTGTTTGTGATAGTTGTCTTGTTGCCTAGTTTCACTACAACTGAAATATGGGAAGCTGGTAAAAGTCTTTCTCTCCTTTTAGACACAGTTTAATTTGGAGTTGTTTGAAGACTGTTCTCCATTCATCTATGTGGCTTCATGTCTTGAACTTGAACATTTCTTGAAGTGTCCACCATTTCTTCAGATGCTAAAATGTTTGAGAATAATTTTAAATTGCAGTTAATGACTTGTGAGTCAAAAATATATAAGAATGAAACTATTTAGAAATTATGTTAAGTTTACCAATAATTATGCAAATGTAACATTTTAGATTTTGAAGCAGCAAATAAATAAATAAATGCCTATACTCACTAGAAGCAGAGGAATATTCCCTGTTTGATGAATCTACAACATAAAAACATAACAGCATAGCAATAATTCATTGTAGCTAAAAAATATATATATATCTGTTTGAGTTTCCTTGATTTTCCTAATGAGCTTGGCTCATTAGACAATATTAATTCTTTTCAGTTCTTGACCTACCTGCATGCCGGTTTCTCCATATAATAATAGCAGCCCCAAACACCAACACCAACACTAAAACTGTTAGGACTGATGGAATCACTGAGTTAAATGGTTCTCCATGATTGTACTCTGAAACATGAACCAAAAATTCATTTAGACTTTAGCTTGGTATTTTTTGCCCAGTAAGAATTTCTCACCTAAATCCACAGTCATCCTGTTGTCCAGACTGAGGTGTGTGGCAGAGCAGGTGTATTTGTGTTTGTCTGCAGCACTGATCTCCAGACTCTTCTGCCCGTCTCTGAACAGGGTCAGGTTGATGTGACGAGGGTAAAATCCTGTTGCCAAGCAACTCACATGAAACCCTCCAGAATCTGAGATAGCTTTCTGGATGAGTCTGACTCGTGGTTTCACTGGGGAAGAAAAAAAATCCATCTTACCTTTTTATAAAACACTATCCTGGGTATTAAGATTGAGACGATTTCTAATGTTATTGCTTCAGTTAATAAAAAGGATGGATTCCTGCATTGCAATTCAAAATTAATTTTCACCTGTAAGAGCTCAGTGGCTCAAATCTACTTAAATATTGGGGGAGAACAGACTGAAGAGCAACCTTTCTTATTCACTTGAGTTTGTCTCTTTTTAAGGTAATTCCTGAGAGTTGCTATGCAGGATGGGTAGTTTATTGTCTCATGACGCCACTTGAACAGCTCCAGAGATAGTGTTGCCATTTTTTTTTGGGCTCTCGTATGTAAACTTGTTTTCATAAAAACGCATTTCATCTGTAGTGAGGCCACTAAAAGCAAACTTAGAGATCATTTGTCCAGGCTTATCATTGTCCCATAGCTCACAATGACTCATCACTTGATAAAGTTGAGGACCTGTCAGGACAGAGGAGACATAGCTTGTGTCCCATGACATGATATTCATATCCAACTTTCAATCTCAATATGCCATATTTTAACAAAGATAACGTACTTTTTGTGTAGTTTTTAAATATTAGTCTTCCCACATGGAAAGGTTGCAAATCATGCCTCACTGCATAAAAGATGTAAGAAACAATCTCATCTTCATTTGTAGTATTATCTCTAGGAATGTATCTCTTAGTCTCTGAATTATAGTGTCCTACTGTGAGGTCATCCAACATAAATGTGACACTAAATTCAGGAAATGGTGTCTCTCCTTTAATGTATGTTACAAGCAACCACAAAGAGTGAGAACCTGTAAGACATAACAAGAAAAAAATTAATTAAAAGTTAGAGATAAAAAACATTTACATATAATATCAAATAATGATTGCAAAGGGCTTTGGGTGTACGGCAATACACAATAAAGCGCTATATAAATGCTTCATTCATTCATTCATTCATTCAAATAATGTGGGACCCTATTTTGCCTTTCAAAATTGCAAATTCAAAAGTTTGTATGAAATATAGAATATTTATACAAAACAAAGTAGGCTTTTTGTGTCAGTCAGTTGTTCACAATGTTTCTTTTTTTAATAGGTTAGAAACATGTAAGTCCTTACAGTTAAATTTGATGCACTGCTTTGAATCAGCCTGGAAAATACAGTTTTTGCATTAACTAAAGAATTAAAAGTTATTATTGTTGTTGCAGTTCGTGATTTGAAATAGTTTATTTTAAACTTAACATCGACAGACAATTTCTTGGCTGTGCTTGTATGACTGGAAACAGCCGAATGGGGTGTCTAAGCTGGACTAACCTAATTTACAGTTAATCAAGCCGTTTGAACTGTTTGAAGTGTAAATAAATAGGCTTACAACTTTGCTTTGTTTTCAAAAGTAGGCTAACCCTAAACACGTTTGTGACTTTCACTTTCAGTTTTGAACAATCCTCCCCAAAAACGTTCTCAACAAGATGATTTCTAAGCTAATTAAATCATACCTGTGACTACGCTTGAGACAATCTAGCTTTTATAAACTCATCAGAACGGTAGGCCCTGGATATCATTACGTGTAATGGCTACATTACCATCTGACAAATGTCTGAGAAACATAAATTGACGGGATAACATCGCCTGTTTAAATGAATTGCACATATTGTAGATAAATGCAAATCAGATAGAATCCTACCAGTCAAAACAGTTGTTAGAGCTGACAGCAGCACAGAAAAACTAATAATTTGACCATTATCTTCTCGAGGTGTTAAAAGCAATGTTCTTCTCTAAAGTCACATTCATTGGCTTTGAGCCAGAAGACAAGAACGAGTCTTAACAAGTAGCCTACTTTTCAGAAAGTGCGTGTTCATATTAGCCTAGTCGAAATGGGGGCGGGGGAAATATAGGCTAAACTTAAGCCTACAACTAATCTTAAAACTTTAATATAGACTACCACATACTGTTATTAGTTTTTTCTTAGAAACAATTCACCATTTTCTCACAAATATAAACACAGTCTCAAAACTACACACCAACTTGTGCAAAGTTCAAACTTCCAGGTCAAAGTCAAACATTTTAGTCAAAAACAAATTCTCTTTTGTCAGACTCAAACTTTGGCCTCAGATGACAGACTGTTTTCCTGCCTAGGGAACACTAGTGAGATCAATTCAAAACACTGTTACAAAAACCTCCTTTTGGGAAACAGGAATCCTTTTGCTAGTCAACGTCTGTTACAGTATGCAGCATACATAGAGGGGTGCAAATACAGTAAAATTCAGCAATAAACTTAAAAAAAAAATTAATTTCATTTCACTACTGTAAAGTGATCTTACAGTAGATGAAAAGCACTAGAAGAGAAAAGTTCAAAAACCAAACAACAGAATATACAGTAAACACATTGGAATATATTGTCAGTTACTGTAAATAAATAAATAAATACAGCATCCTCTGCCAAGTTGCATTAAAATATTGGTAATATCCTTATTTGTTATACTATAGCAGTTTCTTAGTCTTCTGACAAAAAACTTTCTCTGCCTCCCCTAGAGAGTTGACTCTCAGTTCTGCACAAATACATGTAAAAAGTACTTGGCTACAAATCAATTCAACAGTTACGAGTTTGAGGCTGTGTGCTACAGTATTTACAGTACAAAGAACAGTGAAAGTTATCTCGTCGGAAGTACTGCTACTATGTACTGTAATTGTAATGTGTAAGCCATGTAAAAACCCTGAATGAGTCTGCACGCCAACTTTCCTTGTGCTCATTCCTGCACAAGAACATGCTCAACTAGTGCTTTATATTTCATTAGCAACAAATGACCTTTGACCTTGTCCCCTTCATTTTTCTTTTCTCCTCCTATTCCTCTTTGTCTCCCACTATCAGGATTCATTTTCCAAATCACATAATCACCTGTGCTCTTGTTCATAATCCTGAGATTCTGACTGTTGTGTCATCAGTTTTGCTACTTAATGTTCACACATGGATAAATGTGTGCTATTTGTATTCATTATGTGATTCGTGAGGTAGTTATATTGTGTGTTTGTGATTTCTAAATGAGATGCCAAGATTCAAAATGATGCCATTCCTGTGTAGAGTTTTGCAGAAAACACTGAGCAGATTGGAACGCGTGTGAAAACAGGTGAAATGTGTTAAAAGTTTTGAGAAACGTGTCTTTTTTTCGAGAACTGTAGGAATGGTTTGGAAAATTGTGCCAAATGAGTCAGTTATAGTGTGTTAGCAATCAAGAACAACTGTAATATAAGAGCACACATAGAGGCCTAAGATATCATAAGATATCAGAGATCATTACTACACTTGATAACTGTGACACAAGGTGGAGCCATTTACATTTGTATGAAACAAGATTAAACGAGACAAATGAATGTACCACTGGTTTCAGAATTAAAATTTCAGTTCAGAATCAAGTTTTCCAGAGAATGACTTTAATCTGTTACTTCTTAAATAGACATTTAGCGTGAGTGAACAGCACAAGAAGCTGTTAGACAAAAGGCTGTCATCAAGCTGAAACATAGCAAGGAGTTAGATAGACATGCAACAAAAGTTTTTCAAAAGCTTTTAAAACTGTAATGTGATATAAAAAATTCTATGACATTAAAGGATAATATGCACATAAAACACCAATAATTAAATTTTAAAAAAATTGTATGAAACGTTTCCACAACTTTACATTTTAGGTCAACAAATCTAAATGTCATGCCTGACAAAATGACTGACTTGCAGACATATGATAGTATTGTCATAGGCCTCATGCACCCAGTAAATTATAGTGGAAACTGTAGTCGGGTAGTTGACGTATCAATGTGTCTTATGATGTGACGGAAAAATGTTAAAAATATAAAATAAAAACTGAAGATAAACCTCTCTCATGCTATTTGTAAGTCTAAGGATGAAGATACATTTTTCTCATGTTATTTGTATGTTAAGTTTTTTTATTCTACATTTTTGCTATGTCACACCATAGGGCACAGTCCAATTTTTATTTGTCAACTACCCAGTCACATAAATGTACTAATTAAACTATGCTAAATTAGAGGACAAGAGAGAAGATGGTTTATTTAAAAATAAATAGCGTCTCAGGAGGATAAATTAATAAATACATTTTAAAAATGACACTTTGCCAGAACATATTTTGTCTGCTGTTTGATGTTTCTCCATTTATCTGCATTGAACAGTCTCATGACATTGACATGAATGTTGATGTTGTGTCCTCACTTTCGTCAGATGCTGAAAATGAATGCAATGATTATGATTAATGAGTGAACAATGAATGAAAAACTAAACTTACTATAATTCACCAAAATTTATTCAGTGCTGTAACTAATTAAAATAACTACTTAATTAAACTACTTACCAGAAGCAGTACAATAACCACTTTTAATAGACTCTAAACAGCAAATAGAAAATATTATTGTTCATTACTTGCATTAGATAGATGCACATTGTCTTTTCCAAATAGCAGCTGCACTCCAAACACCAACATCAGAGCCAAAACCGCCATAAGTGAAGGAATCACTGATTTAAATGGTTCCCTGTGATCAAACTCTGAAACATCAACCAAAAAAGCACCAGCAAATCAAGAAAACATCTTCATCAGTTTGACAGCAGGTGGTGGAAATGCTCTAACACAAACAGCGCTTTCCTGAAATGCTCACAACACAACCAAATAAATTTTATTTGCAGTGCGTTTCTTTGTTTGGTTGTTATTATTTACTAAAAATGTGTGTCAAAATTTAGAAAGATTATTTCTTAATTTGTAATTTCTATTTGCAGTCGTTTCTTTTTTGGTTGTGTTGTGAGCATTTGCAGCGTGTGTGTTGTCAAATTGAGGAAGTTGTTTTCTTAATTTGCAGCTTAATTTTCTATTTGCAGCGCGTTGAGCTCTCTCGGCCACCGTATATTATACCTGCACATTGTCTTTTCCAAACAGCAGCTGCAGCTCCAAACACCAACATCAGAGCCAAAACCGCCATAAGTGAAGGAATCACTGATTTAAATGGTTCCCTGTGATCAAACTCTGAAACATCAACCAAAGACTGAGAGACTGACTTTTTGTTTTTGTTTTGACTGTTAGATTGTGTTTTCTGTAAGAGCTCATTACCCAAAGTGACGTCCAGTTTGTTGTCCAGACTGAGGTGTGTGGCAGAGCAGGTGTATTTGTGTTTGTCTGCAGCACTGATCTCCAGACTCTTCCTCATCTGGTACGTCCCGTCACCATTGGGCAGCAGATCTCCTCCAGTGATCTCATGATCAGCTACAGGCTGCCCGTCTCTGAACAGGGTCAGGTTGATGTGACGAGGGTAAAATCCTGTTGCCAAACAACTCACACGAAACCCAGAAGATAGTTCCTTCTGGAGGAGCCTGACTTTGGGTTTCACTGTGGGGGGAAAAAAGGCAATAGAAAGATGTTTTTATTTCAATACATATCTGCCTGAACACTTTTTCAGTTTTCCTGGGTGTCAGTCATCGTACCTTTTCTATTGACTTGCTTTCTCCTTTTTTTAAGGTAACCACTGAGTGTTTTGATGCAGTATGGGTGGTATAAATGTTCATGATTCCTCTTGCTGATTTCAAGATGGGTTTTCAGCAAATTAGCCGAGATATTTAAAGAACCCTGATATGTAAAATTCTTGTCAATATATAGCAGCTCATCAGTGGTGGATCCTCTGAAAGCATCCCGTGTGATCATTTGTCCCGGTTCACCATCATCCCTCAGCTCACACACAACCAGCCTCTGAAGGGCAACAATACCTATAATTGAGGGAAATTTTAAGGTAGTGTTTATTTAAAAATGATAAAATAATCATAATCATAATTTATTATTATTATTATTGCCCA
Organism: Tor tambroides; assembly: GCA_021397915.2. Lineage (NCBI taxonomy): Eukaryota > Metazoa > Chordata > Actinopteri > Cypriniformes > Cyprinidae > Tor > Tor tambroides. The sequence goes on from JAFVLL020038015.1 coordinate 23,092, forward strand.
AAGCACTGTATTTCTATCATTTATAGTGTAAAATGTTTCTAATAAAAGCATGATCCAATTCAAAAGAAATACGTAATTGCAGTACTTACCATAGGTTTTATTTAAATCATTTGTTCCTACTAACCATTTTTCCATAAAAGATGATTGTATGTAGTCACTTATTGTCAGAAGAACATTTGAATCAAACACATCTTCTTCAGTTGTTGTATTTCCTCTTGGATGGAGAGTTTTCGTCTCACCGTTATAATACAGAATTCTGATATCATCCAGCATTGCTATATAGCTAAATTCAGGAAATGATGTTTGTCCTTTAATGTATGTTGCAAGCAACCATAAAGAGTGAGAGCCTGTGAAATAAAACATAAAATTGAACATTTATAGTTGATTTTTTAACTTGTTTTGTGTATTTTTATATTTTTCTGCTATTTTTATTTTCTTTTTTTAAAATCTATATAGTAGACAGGCCTGCAAAGTACATATACCATGATCGACTGCGACTGACCAGATAAATCTTCCTATATCAGTTTTGCTTCCTCCTAAAGTTCTCTATGGAATCAAGAGTTGCTATGCACCAGGAAATTTTTAAGCCAAAATATGCATATTAACTCTTGAGTCAACATTGTGAAAAAGAACCAAGCAGAAGTGTACTGGTGTTTACTATTATTATTATGATAAATCTGTACAAACATTGAATATTGAACAGACGTCGCTAAAAAAAAGTTTAAATATTCTTAACTCACTCGATGCTGAAAAATAACACTAATTATTAAAACCTCAAAAGTCTATAAGCAAGCTCACATAAACTAATAATATTGTTTTGTTTTCATTTAAATGTAGCCCACTGGAAGCACATTGTTGTTCTGTTTAGCTCATGCTATTTACAAGAATTGATCTGTGATTTTCTGAAACTTGATTTTGAGGAGATATTTGAGGAGATATTATTTAATACATATTCTCAGTGAGTTTTAAATAAGACTTTCAAAATCTTACCTTTTGGAGCAGCTATTGGAAGTGAAAGCAGAAAAAGAGGAAGAATGCTGTCCATATTGCTGACTATATGCTTTCAGTCAGCCCTCACAAATGAACAACACTGAAATAACTGCAGGCTTGTTCCACGTATATGGGTCATTAGCGATTGTTCACTGCTTTTTAGCTGTTAATGTTTTGCTAGTCATGTAATGCTTCTGGTATGGAGAACCTTTACACCATAAACAGGCCTTGACTTCCCCTTTCACATTTGTCTCAAGCTTTTCTGACTAACAGACCACCAGAAGAAACAGAATTATTGCCAGAAGGTCTAGATCTTAAATAGAAGTTTAACAGAATATATTTTGTCTGTTGTTTGAAAGCATTTCTCCACTCATCTATGTCGCTTTGTGTCAAGACAAAAACGACACATAAAAATTTATTTTGAATGTTCTGAAATTCTTCAGATGGTGGAAAAGAAATTTAAAATGTATCTTTGTGTTTGAACTGAGCTGAGCTGGGTAAAGAAAAACAGAAAAAAAGAAGGGAAAGGGACAAGTAACAGTGCAATTGATAACTCAGGTGTGACATGAATTTTTTAACAGGTATTGTTTATAAATAAAATAAAATAAGAATGACTTTATTCGATTTACATGAACCTAGTGTCAAAAAATAATCATGGAAAAGTCATGTATGAATACGCTTAATACATTTCAACCCTTTCTCAAGAAAATAAACCTTTTTAATACTACACAATATTACAATAATCAAATGTACAACAGTGTATGAATATACCCAGACATTACACAACAAAAACACCAATGATTAAATGAAAAATAATGGTTTTACAGGTCAGCAAATCAAAATGTTTGGTTAACAAAATGAATGACTAGACTTGCAGACATAGTACTGTCAACATTTTAGATCTTAAACAGAGAATTATCATAGGAATTATGTATTCACATAAGATAAGAATATGCAAAACTGATAGAAAAAAAGAACAAAATCTCTTTGAGGAAAAAAAAATAAAAAAGAAACCTTAACACACTTTGCCAGAATATATTTTGTCTGCTGTTCTACGACGTTTCTCTACTCGTCAATGTTGCTTTGTCCTATGATACTGATGATACTGAACTTTTCATATTGTGTCCACATTTTGTTCAGATGCTGAAAATAAAATTTGTGTATGAAAAAACGAAACTTTCTATAGTTAATTTTCATTATCCAGTGCTGTATAATAACAAATATGATAGAAACTACTTACCAGAAGTTGAAGAATAACCACTTTTAATGGAAACTTAACACCAAAAGGAAGACAAAAAGTAATTATTGTGCTTATATATATTGCATTTGCATTTGCCTAAAAGGAATAGCTCACCCAAAAATATAAATTCTGCCATTTACTTATTTGTGTTGTTCTAAACTCAAGATTGTTCTAGATTTTTGTGTGAACTATTCTTTAAAGTTGCTATATCAAGTCAAGTCAAGTCAAGTCAAGTTGAGCTTTATTGTCATTCCGCTGCATGTGGGGACATACAGTGGAACGAAATGTCGTGCCTCACAGGACCACGGTGCTACATACGTACAGACATACAACAACGAAGTAAATCACTATAAACTTACACACAACTACCTACTAACAGATTTTAACTATAAGTATACTATATATAAATGTTTACCCTATACAAACTAAAGATAAAAATA
>JAFVLL020038016.1:0-12394 GCA_021397915.2 Tor tambroides
CTATATGTGGAGAATAATGCGCAGCAATCAGCTCATTTTTTTGAAAGTGGCGTTTATTGGTTTTTGCGAATGAACTCTTCATGTGCTTTTTTTGACTCTCAAGTGCTGGTAGCCACTGACTTGCATTATATGAATCACCAAGGGCCATGGTTTCAGCATAATCTGCTTTACTGTTCTACTGAATAAAAAGTCACCTACATCTTGGATGGCCTATAGGGGTAGTAAATTAATAGCAAATTTTCTTTTTTTGGGTGAACTATCCCTTTTAAATGTAGGACAGAGGAAGTTTTGTTTAATATAACTGTAATCTGCTCACCTCCACCATGGAAACTTCTCCAGATATCAGCATATTCAGAACAGGAATGTCAATGCTTGCACTGCCTGCTGAAATGACATATTTAAGCGACCGCAGTCAGTATGAAATCCTTGTTGCTTTCATTAAAGGGATCTTACCATATAATACATAAAACACATTTATACTTTATACTAAAAGCTTTGTCTTCTCTTGCAATAGCTCCAAATGACCTTTAGGTGGCCAAAACCTTTCCCTTGTTAAACCAAGGTTTTGCTGGTTAGCCCGTTACAAGTGAAATAACTGCAATGAAACCAAGCAATGTAAAGTCAACTCTACATCAGAAATATTCTATTAAACACAAGTGTATCATGAACATTTCTAAATCCTTCCTAAGAAGTGCAGAGTGCCTTTTTTTATAGTTTATTTTGTACCTGGGCGCTGACGTGAAATGTAATCCTCCAGACGGCCTCTGAAACTGACCTCCCCACCTTTACGTCCTTCGGTCCCATCATCCACAAGAAGGAAAGCCTTGTAGTTATTATCCAGAGAGCAGGTGCCACGCGGAGCATTCTGGACAAAGTACTTTGCGGGGAAACTTCCCTAAGAGAAAGAGAGAGACACTTTTTCTGAGACTGTGAACCATATGCAAAATGCAATGTGCAGTGCTAGTTTATCTACAAATTGGGGTATGATTTTTGCTCTATTTTAATGGCTATTTTGGAATGGTATACTAACAAACTCCTCTTACTATTTCTGAAGTAAATAGCATATCTGCTCTAAAAAGTATGGAATACTATGGAAGCTTGTTTTTTCCACACTTCTGACTTTTCCATTCACAATTATAAGTTTATATTTCACAACTCAGTGAAATGCTTTGAAATACAGTGAAATACAACTTTTTCTTGCTATTCTGAGAAAAAAAGAATTCTGAGATATGAACTCAGAATTGCGAGATATAAACTTTAGAATATCAGCAACTCTGAGAAGAAAAGTCTGAATTGTGAAATAAAAAGTTGCAATTACCTTTTTAATTTTTTATTCCATATATTTACAAAACAAATGGAAGTGGAAATGGAGGTGATTTAAAAAATACAATTGTGAGAATTACAGAATCTCAGAATTACAAGTTTATGTAATGAAAATAATTAGGGGTGCACAATTTTTTCAGCCAGGTTCAGCACATGGAGATTTGGTTTGGTCCTCACACTGCACATAGTGTGACCCATTTAATATAACTATATTAAAAAAAAAAGAAAGAATAGTAATAATAATATCATTGACCTTTTATTTATTTAGTTTTTTAAATAAGATTAACAAAATAAAAATGTGATACTACTGTTAATTTATTTTTTTTTAAATGGAATATTAAATAAAAATAAAAACAATTTGTAGTAAATGTAAAAAATAAAATACTAATATTTACTTATTTTATATAGCCTATATTGAAAATGGGGGGGTCTCACTATGAAATAAAGGTCAAATACATGTTGGCCACAATTACTGACACCCTTTTATTCATTACTTTACTTTTTAAAACCTCCATTTGCCAAAATAAGAGCTCTGAGTTTTCTCCTATAATGCCTGATGAGTTTGGAGATCCTGTTTGAAGATCCAAACATGGTCCATGACAAGATTTCTAGCAGTCAGTCTTTCACTTTAGAGTCAGTCAGGTTTTGATTTTTTTTTTTTATCTGTTGTTATTTGAAAGAATCCATGATGCCATATATTTAAACAAGATGTCCAGGACCTCTGGCAGATAAATAAGCCCAAGACATTAAAGATACAGCAGTATATTTCATTGTACACATGGGGTACTTTTTATCCCTGTGTTCACCAAACCCATCTTGAGTGTTTGCTGCTAAAAATCTCTAAAAAGCTGCTAAAAAGCTTTTTTTTTTTAGTTTTATCTGACCATTGAACCCCACCCTGTCTGGCAAACTAATATGGAGTTGTTTTTGAATGAGAGCATTTTCTTCTCTTGATTTTTTTTTTTTTTTCTTGAAACCCTCCCAAACAACATATAGTGATGAAGGTGCTGTTTGATCATTTTTTTTAAGGCTTTCTGACCCTGAGACTCAACTATTTCCTGCAGTTCTCCAGCTGTGGTCCTTGGAGAGTCTTTGGCCACTCAAACTCTCCTCACTGTGCATTAGGACGATATAGACACACGTCCTCTTCCAGGAAGATTCATAACATTTTCTGTTGATTGGATTGCTTAAAGGTTTACTCCACCCCAAAACGAAAATTTTGTCATTAATCACTTACCCCCATGTGGTTCCAAACCCGTAAAAGCTTCGTTCCTCTTCGGAACACAATTTAAGATATTTTGGATGAAAACCGGGAGGTTTGCAACTGTCGTGTGGCACGGTTGACACAGAAGAGCGTACGCTGCTTGCGTCCAGCGGATATTCTCCAAAATGGCGCTACGCTGAACCAGAGGAGACGAATTGTTGAATAAAATGGTTGTTTTGTTTTCTTTGCGCAGAAGAGTGTTCTCATCACTTCATTAAATTCAGGTTGAACCCCTGATGGCAGATGGACTATTCAGACGAGGCTTTTCATTCTTTTACGGACCTTGACAGTGCAATTTACTGTGCAGTCAATGGGAGAGTCACAAGCCTCCCGGTTTTCATCCAGAATATCTTAAATTGTGTTCCGAAGAGGAACGAAGCTTTTACGAGTTTGGAACAACATGGGGGTAAGTGATTAATGACACAATTTTCATTTTGGGGTGGAGTATCCCTTTAATTATAACTCTGATGGTGGAAATGGCAATTTTCACTGCTCTAGCTCTTTTCTTTCAGCTACTTTCTAATTTGTGAAGCTCAGTTATCTTTTGCTGCACATCACAACTGTATTCTTTGGTTTTACTCATTGTGATGGATGATTAAGGGAATTTGGACTTTGTTTTCCCTCATATTTATATTCCTGTGAAACAAGAAGCCATGGCTGGATAATTTCATGTTCATAATCACATTGGTGTGCTCAAAATTATAAATATGAATGGGAAAATACTTTAGAGATTGGTGTCAATAATTGTGTTCAATGTGTATTTGAGAAAAATGTTTATTTATAAATGAGATTTCTCCCAGTTTCATTTGTTTTAGCTTATTGAAAGGTTATATTGATCATTATGATCAAAGGTTTTATATTTATATATATTATATATATCAAATAACCTCTTCATTTATTCAAAAAGAACATCACAATATATTTTTCAGTTAATAAAAATTCATTTATAAAAATATGTACTTGTAGATATTTTATACAACAAATTTGGTTCTCAACCAAAGTTCAAATAGTGATGGTATAGAAGAATGTTTACTTTCAATATGTTCATTTGTACCAAGGGTACAATATTTAGTGTCGAGTATGCTAGTGCTGCACCATAAGCAGTGTTACCTCAGGGTCGACGAGCTGCTGGCGATTATGTACCATTCCCCAAGGAGCAATGCCTATAGGAACCACTTTATTGAAAGTGACGGAAGACACTGCGGTGGCGTGATCTCTCACTGCCTCTCCTACACACTTGCCGATGCCTTCCCTCAGCCCTGAGGTTATGATCCACGCTCCTATACATCCAAAATCCAAAATTAACTTTTTTTAATTTCCAAAGAAGTTCAGCCAAAGAAAAAGGACATCACACCCCTCCTGATCTCACTCCACTGGCTCCCAGTTGTGGCCAGAATCAAATTTAAAGACCCCTGTAGTGAAAAGCAACGTTCTTTACATGTCTATTTGGTGTTTCTAATATGCTTAAAGACAAACCATGTGAAAATTCATCAGTTGGTATGCTGGCAGTGTAACAGGCTTGCTGCTTAATCTAGCTGTCCAATAAATCTGGCATTGGATATTACAAATATTCTTGGTTCTTTCACAAATTGCTTTGTTCCTATATTTTAAAATTTTACTATTTACATTTCTGTATCAATATAATTATTAATCACTATTAAATTTCCATTTATTTTTATGAAATTGCATAACGCATTTTATTTTGATGAAAAGGGTTTTACATTGGGTTTTTTTGGACTATATTCACACAGAGAAGAACCTGTTGAGCCACTTTCCTGACATAACCCTGACACTGATGAAATAATTAGTCCAGCTTGAATTTGTGTCAGAGTAGCTGGGCCTTTGATGTCTTGCAGTTAATATAAAGATGAATGTATGATTCATATAATTGCTTGTAATGCCAGTCACTGTGTAAATTCACTGTAGTCATGCACTTCTCTTTTTTCTCATCATGCATTTCAGGTGACATCCACAAACAAAAAGTCACATGGCATATAAACTTCTTCACAAATGAGAGGGCAAAACAACTAACAGGTTCTTAAAACAAGCATGCCTGAAGATCTAAACCTTCTACCCAGATATCAACACTTTATTTCAAAAGTAATTAGTTACATTACTAGTTATGTTACTTTTTTCGTAAATTTACATGAAATCCCAGCATAAACACTCGCAATGAATATTTGTTATTAAATTCACAAAACACTGTAATTTTTAACTAAAGCAAGCATAGGCTGCTGCATGCATGGTTTGGCATGGCAGAATATCAGCAAAGAGCGCTGCATTTATAAAAAGATGACATCTCAGTTCATCGCAATCTCACAAATCTCTATTAAAACACAATGAATTTATGCATAATGAATCTTTAAGTCTACAATTTGTGTGTTATAATGAGAGGATTTGTGAGCATGCAAACTTCAGCACTGCGCTCCTGACCGGCCATTGCGTTCCAGAAATCAACATTGCTCAACGCCGCAAACACTTGTTACAGCCTAAATAGAAACTCTGCCTATGCTTGCACCTGTTAATCGTTTTTATTTTATATTAGTTTTTGCTGCTTTTGTGCAATAAATGAATAACAATTTATTGGTTTTAGATATTTTATGTTTAGATATTTCTATTTTGCGGGAGTCCCGTGAATCATTCTATTCTCCCGCATCCCGCACACACACACACGGGTGTCTACCCGCCCGCACCAGCGCTCACTCATCTTGTCCCGCACACACACTCTGTTGCGTTTTAAAATCTAGATGATAAAACACTGCATTCTGTCCACAGTGATGTAACGCGGCGGTAACATATAGAGACCTCGGCTTGTAACTATACTCTGATTATTATTTTGAAAATCATAACGCGTTAAATTGCTCTGTTACTAAAAAAGTAAGCAAATTACAGTAACGCGTTGCTAAGTAATGTGTTACTGCCCAACACTGGTTGTGAAAGAAGCATAAATGAATGTGAAAATGAATGAAGAATAAATGGATAATTTTAAGAAGATAATATGACACCTGTACTTTGTGCCGCTTTAACCAGCCCCTGCCTCAAGACATCTCGGACCCAGCTCTTGACCTTTGACCTTCCTTCACCGCCAACCACTGACACCACCAGGTTGGGCTGCCTCAGTTTCCAGTGTCCTCTCATGATATTAAAAACCACAGAAGGATCTGTGGTGCTGGAGAGACGCAAGAACTGGAATAAATAGAAGGATTAAGATTAAAACAGGAATCAAAGAGTAAAAACAGCTGTAAGTTTTGTACTGTAAAAAAGCTGTCTGTAGTTGAAGAAATTATGTCATAGGGGTTGATTTTTATTTTTAAAAATGTGTTATATAAAAGCCAAATTAAAACTGTACACTTTTTACCATGACAATTATTTTTGCTGCTTTTTATGCCAAGATTTAGATGAACTAAAACTTAGATTTAGATGAACTAGTTCATTAGTAAAAAAAAAAGAAGAATAATAATAAATCAAAAAACACTAAGAATTACAAAGAGAAGGGGAGTAAAATCAAAATTAAAGAATTAAAGGTCAAAGCAACTGTAAATTACAAAAACAAACATACGGTATACACGACATACGGTTTCTTCAACTATTGCCAAATTTTCTGTTAAATTAAAACTGGACACTGTTTACAATCACAATTATTTTTGCTGCTTATCAAATGCTTCTAATGTGAAGATTTTTTTTGCCCTCGTCACAGACCCAAAAAGTAATTCTAAAAATATTAATTATTTAGTATTTGATTACTGAACATTAATTAATCTAAATAAAAGGTGAAAACATAACCCTTTTGTAATTATAAAAGATTTAGTCTGTCTCAGTTTCTTCATGTCATTCCAGACAGACTGGATGATGATGAGATCAGATCTCTGTGTGGAGCACTGGCTGTTGTCAGACAAAAATCTCACTGGATTATTACAATTAATGGCAAAATGAATGTTTGTAAATGTAAACTGATATTTCCTACTGACACACTACAGCAAAAGATAGAAATAACTGACTTAAAACCATTTTTAGCAGGTGAAAATACTAGTGTTCTAATCATTTTGGACACCACTGTATATATATATATTTTTTTTTTTTTTTTTTTCTGTACTTGTTTACCAAAGTGTAATTCTTTATTATCCATGTGATCCATATCACTAATGTCTAAGATTTTTTGTTTTATATAAAGCTCATACAGGATTCATCCAGGTTCACTGCTGCCACAGTGCCATTAATTTGAACATATGCATGAGGAACTCACATAGCTGTGTCTCTTGCCGGCCCCAGCAAACTCCAGCTCTCCATAGGCATCTGTGGGCTGCTCGGAGGAGTGCTGTGTGCTGTCCCAGTGACTGACGATGGCCGTGCTGAAGTAATCGCCCAAGACCACTGAAGGGTGGGAGTCCCGCGTGGCCCCACACTGACACCGACCGCCATTGCTACAAAAAACAGATGGAGGATTTGTGCTCTGACTGTCCTACAGAAGAGATACTGAATACTCAATACTGAACAGTCAACCATCTTACCTGAAAGAGTCCTCCACAAATGTCGTGCACACTCTCTTCTTAAAGAAATTTGGAATCCAGCTCTAAAATCAATAGCACATACTTTTAAATAATGCACTAGACCGCATAGGTGAGCATGATTTCACCAAGTACAACATGTTCCTGGATCAACATCCTTGTTGATCCTGGAACAACATTCCAAACAACCAATCAGAATTGAGGGATAACTTTTCAGGAAATATCTGTTTTAGGCTTATAATCAGGGTTAGACGCTTCTTAATCAGCTGCAATTTCATACTGATTTTAGGAATAAATTATGGGTAGGATTATATTTAGGGGTAGGGATTGGGTTAAGTCTATATTTTTGGACAGTTATGTTGATCCAGGATCAACAAAAGATGTTGATCCAGGAACATGTCTTACTTGGCAAAATCACAGCGACCAGAAAGCATAATGTACATAGATAATTTAGTGATCTACTGAGGAAAAAAAACACTGAGCGCAACTTTAAAATGTGTAACATTTCATCTTACCCGTAACACTTTACAGTAATATCCCATTCATTAACATTAGTAAATGCAATAGCTAACATGAAATGATAATGAGCAATATACTTTTTAAAGTATTTCATAATTTTTTGTTAATGTTAGTAGAAGCATAATTGTACATTGCATGTTCACAGTGCATTGACTGATATTAAGAACTGCAACTTTTTCATTTTTAAAATGTATGAATAAATGTTAAAATTAGCAATGAATAATATAAAAGAAATATTTCACTCAAAAATTTTCCTCATGCCTCCCAAGATGTAGATGAGTTTGTTTCTTCATTGAAACAGATCTGGAGAAATTAAGCAGTGCATCACTTGTATCACAATAATCCACAAGTGTTTCTTACAAATATGCAGCTTCTCCCTTCACAAGACGTTAATTGATGTACAGGAGTTGTGTGGATTATTGTGATGTTTTTATCAGCTGTTTGGACTCTCATTCTGATGGCACCCATTCACTGCAGAGGATCCATTGGTGAAGTGATGGAATGCCATGCTACATTTCTCCAAATCTGTTCAGACGAAGAAACAAACTCATCTACTTTTTAGATGGCCTCAGAGAGAGTCAATTTTCAGCAAATATTCATTTTTGGGTGACCTTGGCTGAAATATTCATACTTGAGGTGAAAAGATATACACTGTAAAAAAATAAATAAATAAATGTCTCATAAAAAAATGGTCAAATGACTGGCAGCTACGGCTGCCAAATAAAAACCATAAAATTAAAGTAAAATATTGTAATTGAACCAAGGAAAAATCTGTAAAATAACTTCTTTTTTTTCTGTAAAATTATTGTTTTTGCACTTTATTTCAATTAAGATATTTTGCTGTAATTTTACAGTTTTTCTTTGGCAGCCTACAGTAGCTGCGATTTATGATTTTTTATTTATTTATTTTACAGTGTAGAAGTATTGTTCATTGTGAGTTCATGCAAACTAATAATGTAGTTAACAAATGTTAACAAATGAAAAAAACGCATTGCAAGGTGTTATCACCTTATCTATTTGATTTCATCAGTCACAAAACTAGGTTAGACGGCTCACTTTACCCTGACTCCACTTGTAATTTCATCATTAGGTCCCCACCCACCCCTTTCATCAAGAAAGCAAGCCAGACCAGTTTATCCTTTAAAGAACCTCATCACTTATTTAAACGATAAGAACGTTGTGTTTAGTATCCCTGCGGTGTTTGTCTGGAACACCGAAACACTAAAGCACAAACTTTTCTCACGAACAGTACAAATAACTACTAATATTCTTCAGAGGAACATGGGGTAATAATTTTGGAGAAATGGGATAAGAACTTTAAACCGCTCAAAGTACATCTTCTGAGAATGAATTATTCAATGAATGCAACTTTGAATGAAATGTTAAAAGACTAAATTAAAAGGCTATATTAAAATTAGATACTGTGTGTGAGCTTGTTTATGTGGTTTATGAGGACACAAATTTGGATAAAGATATGGGTATGACGAGGCTATTACAACATGAAGCTGATTTATGAGGACACTATCGGTGTTCCCGTAATTCAAAAGGCTTACAAATCATAGAGAGTTGTTTTGAAAATCTAAAAATGTACAAAGTTTCCTGTGAGGGGTAGGTTTCGTTGTTGGGTTGGTGTAGGTCAATAGAAAATACCATTATGCCTATGGAGAGTCCATGTAAACCAAAAAAAACAACAATGTGTGTGTGTGTGTGTGTGTGTGTACTGTAAAATTCAACCTACTAAAATTGAATACATTGATTAGAATTTAATTACTGAAATAGAACATGTGATTTAAAATTTAGTATAAATTAATGTTTTTACCCTGTTTGTGTCATTTTACAGCTTGTAAATCACTTTAGGTTATATATATATATATATATATAACAGATGGAAATCTGAAAACACAAATATATTTTTCAAACTTTACCGTATATGTAAACTATATATGATCCCTTTAAAACAAAGACCACCACAAAAACATAAAATATTTTCATAAAACACCTAAAGTACATATAAAAAGTACAACAAATGTAACTGCGCTGTAACGTGTAGGCTACACTGTAAATGGCAAAAATGTGACCGATAATGATATGAAGTAAGAAGCACATGCCAAACACACATGCACAGTCTTGTAATAACCCATGGTATGCTATTTTAGAGAAACTCCCTGCAGTCCTGCTCATTGCCAACAACAAATCGAAACAATACCGAATTGCAAGCAGTCTGTCTTTGCATTATTAATAACATAATAAATGACCATCAAACGGCCGGAGCATGCTTGTAACAACACAAAATTGTTTTTTTTTTGTGAAAGAAGTGCTTCGGTTGTAGCTGCAGGTGCGGTAAGCGGTTTTCTGACAGACCTACCAGATCTTGTTTCGGCATCACGGCCACTGTGGCTTCCTCAACTTCCTTTTCATTCATCTTGCTTTGTTTATAGAGTTTACGAAGTCGCTGTTTGTCGTGAGTTTGACTTCAGAGTGCTCCGCTGCTGCAGCGCGTGACGTCCATGACACCCGCGAACGAGGAAGTCCGGGATCGCTCGAGACTCTCGGTGTACCTGAGAAATCAGGTGTAACCAGCGCAGGGTGTGGTTACCTATGGTATGGGTATGGGAAGCCAAACAATCCCTGCGTCCCAATGTGCATACTTTCCACCCTATCTGCCCTAAATAATACTACTATCACATAGAATTTAGGATGGATAATATGCATAGACACAGACCATGGGTTACAGTGGAGAAGGCTGGAAAAGGCACGTGATTGGAGGAAAGAAGACGAGATCTCAGAGTAAACTGTGAGACGAGATAGCGTTTGCCTGAAGCAGAATCCGGTTCAGTGAAAGTTACTCATAGGCTTTGTCTGGGTAGGTTGTTTCAAAAATCAAGCGAACAAAATTCCTTGTTAGTTATCTGATTATCTCATTTATTCATGATTTAGTGTACAACGTAAATTGTATTATTAAAAGATAAATATAATATTTAATAAATACATTATAGAGCCTACAGTCAATATAGTCTGTATGTGGACACTGACACAATTTTCATAATTTTGGCTCTGTATGCCTCCAGAATAGAATTAAAATGAAACAATCAAGATGAAATTGAAGTGCAGAATATAAGCTTTAATTCTAGAGGTTGAACAGAAATGTAACATAAAGAAATTGCAACCATTTTATACACAGTCCCCCCATTTTCAGGGGCTCAAATGTAATTGGACAAATAAATATAATGATAAATAAAATTTTCATTTTTTATATTTTGTTGAGAATCTTTTGCAGGCAATGACTGCCTTCGTGAACTCATCATGGACATCACCAGAGACTGGGTTTCCTCCTTTGTGATGCTTTGCCAGGCTTTTGCTGCAGCTGACTTCAGTTGTTGTGTGTTTGTGGGTCTTTCTGCCTTTAGTTTTGTCTTCAGCGAGTGAAATGCATACTCAGTTGAGTTGAGATCAGGACATTGACTTGGCCATTGCAGAATATTCCACTTTTTTACCTTCAAAAACTCCTGGGTCGCTTTTGCTGTATGTTTTGGTTCATCGTCCATTTGTACTATGAAGCTCCGCCCAATCAACTTTGCTGCATTTTACTGAATCTGAGCAGAGAGTATATACACTATACACTTCAGAATTCTTCCGGCTGCTTCTGTCTTCTGTCACGTCATCACTAAACACCAGTAACCCAGTGCCACTGGAAGCCATGCAGCTCATGCATCACACTGCTCCGCCATGTTTCACAGATGATGTTGTGTGCTTTGGATCATGAGCTGTTCCAAGCCTTCTCCATACTTTTTTATTCCCGTCATTCTGGTACAGGTTGATCTTAGTTTCAGCCGTCCAAAGAATGCTTTTGCAGAAGTGGTCTGGCTTTTTTAGATGCAAAGTCTAATCTGGCCTTGTTTGCACCTTTTGGTGAACCCTCTGTATTTGCTCTGGTGAAGTCTTCTCTTGATTGTAGACTTTTACAGTGACAGTGTTCTTCTCTTGGCTGGATGTTGTGGAAGGGTTTTTCTTTCCCATGGAGAGAATCCTCCAATCATCCACCACTGTTGTCCTCCGTGGACGTCCAGGCCTTTTTATGTTGCTGAGCTCACCAGTGCATTCTTTTTTTCTCAGAATGTAACAAGCTGTTGATTTGGCCGCTCTGAATGTTCCTGCTGTCTCTCTGATGAATTTGTTTTGTTTTTGAATCCTAACAATTGTCTGTTTCACTTGCGAAATAATGAAGGAATAGCCCACATCTGTCAATGAAATGGCTTTTGAGTCAATTGTCCAATTACTTATGGTCCCTTGAAAAAGGGGAGGGGTACATATTAAAGAGCTGTCATTCCTTCACCTTTCCTCCAATTTTGATGTGAATACCCTCAAATTAAAGCTCAGGGTGTTTAAGTTTAAGCCCATATTCACTATATAACTGTAACTTGAATATGTTTTGGTCAGCAGCTAAAATAATAAAAAATTGTGCCTGTATCAAAATATATATGGACCTGACTGTACATATGTGATTTTATATTTAATTATTTAACAAATAAAATAAATAGGGTTGGGTACCGAAACCCGGTACCAATATGGCACCGGTACCTATGTAACCGATATGTACCGAACCGAATCAGAACGCAGATTTCGGTGCCTCATTTCGGTGCCATGCCTGAGCGATCGACTAAAATATTTGTCCTTTGTTTCTTCGAAACGAACGTAAGAAGCATCATCACCGGCACCGCACGTGAAAAATAATTTCCCGACTGAGAAAATGCACGTGAACTCAAGTCGAAAAGCTCTAATAATA
>JAFVLL020038017.1:0-11886 GCA_021397915.2 Tor tambroides
TGAAAAAAACATGATTTCTGAGAATTGTTAAAAACGGAGTTATCTGTTTTTGCAAATGAACTCTTCATATATATATATATATATATATATATTATGGCATTTTTGTGGTACGTAAAATAAATTAAAATAAATCTAAGATTATGTGATTAAAGTTATAATAAAATGTTATATGATAAAAGTTATAATATTTTGGGAGTAAACTCAAAATTACAAAAATAAAGTAGTAATATGTGTTTATTCTCAAAATATTACTAATTTAATCTCATATTGCTTTGACTTTATTCTCAAAATATTATGACTTTAATCTCATAATCTAATTTTTTTACTTTAAATGGCACTAAAACACAAATCTGTATTTAGATTTGTCTTTATGCAAAAGATAATTTTGTCATTTGAATTTGTTGAGAAATATGAAATATCATGAGTTATTAATTTATTGTCACAAATTCACTTTTTTATTAAGGGACAATATTACTTTACCATACTGAGCACGGCATCCCTTTATGTCTAATGCTTTATTTCTGGTTATTGCAATTGATTCAATTGCTTAACTGGAGTTGTGTTCTCAAAGCTTATTTTATTTATTGATTTACTTGTTTATATCAGAATCTATTTTACATCAGCTGCACACTCAACAACATTCCTAATTGAGACAACAAATGCATCTATCTGACAGCTACACAGCGCTACAGTGTTTGCACAGGCATTAGAAAAATATTAAAAACAGCCAAAGCAAAACCGAAAAAACCTGCTGTATAGTAACAACCAGAGTTGGGTATAACGCGTTACTCGTTGCTGTAATCTAATTACTTTTCCTGGTAACACAGTAAAGTAATGAGTTACATTCTAAATTTATGTATTTTGAACACGGTTACTTATGTCAATAAAATTACGTTACTTAAGTTACAAATGCAGTGTTAAAAAAATGAAGTAAAAATCCTGTTTTGCGCATCAGTATGCCCTTTAATAAATCACCGGAGAACGCGAGCTAAAATAAGAGTCCTACAACTCCACATACACACCACTTACACACTACGGCTGTTTCTCAATCCTACTACCCTTTTGCTGCAGCTTTGGCTCAGAATGCATTTTGAAATTCTCACTGCATTTTGCTACAATTATCACGCGGTATCACGATGAAAGTGCAATCACAAGTGTCCTACCCCTAAGTCTAAATGCATTTAGGAAAAACAGCATTTAAATGATAGTTTTGCTACAGTTTTTGCTTGGACATGTTAAACATATCTAATCAATTTGAGTAATACATCTTAATTTTAATTTTGCAACTTATATAGCTTTAAAATATGTTTTTAATTTGCATATTAAAACTAGTGTAGAAAATGGCAAATTTAAATTATCTAGGAATTTTCATTTTAATTTTGCAATAAATGTTGCACATATGGTATGGGAAAATGTAAATTTAAATACAGAAATACATTGCCATTTTTCATATTACATTTCAAATTGAATTTAGCTGCACGTATACTTCCATAGAAATGACCCTAGTGATGCAATGCCCGATTCATTTCCGCGAACCGGTTCTTTTCGGACAGATCGGCTCATTGAACCGGTTCAAAAAGCCGATTCATCGGTTTCTGACGTCATCAAGCAATAACATTTATTTTCTAACAACTCAGTGTCATGTTGTATCAATGAAAAATTCAAATAAGTTATTTGTATCAACACATATTGAAACATTTAAAAAATAAAGTTATTTGTGTGAAAGCACATTGCTGATTATTGCCATATAATTTACTTAAGTTAATGGTATTTGTGGTCACGGTTTCATTCGTGGATCCTTTATGTCAGATACTGACTGACTGACCAATATTGACAGCCTACAACTTGGATAAGATTCCTGAAAGTTTCCTACAGCACACATTACAGTCATTGGTGCACAAACGCGGATATGTTTTACATGTCTACAGTAAAAAGAATGAGTAAACCAGTCTTATAAACTCCTTGATTTCGCTTAAGCAACTTTAAATATAATATGCATGCACAATAAACTATAGTTAAAAAAAATATTTACATCACTCGACAGAAAGGTTTTTGCAGGTTTTAATAAAATGTAAATTAATAACAGTCATAATAGCATATTTCCAGTACGCGCCTCAGGTTTGCACAGTATCGTCAACTCGCTCATCGGAATCTTCGGTAATCCTCGGCAAACTTCGCCACGGCTCATTCGGTTCTTGCTGAGTCCTCGGTAATCCTCGGCAAACTTCGACAGTTGGTTGAACTGGCTCATTCGGTTCTTTTTGAGTTGGACGTGCTACTTCGGCTGTGCGTCCTGCGTCATCAACCCGGAGCTAAAGTTGGATTTTGTTACTTCCTGAGAACCGGCTCAAAAGAACGATTCGTTCAAGAACCGAACATCACTAAATGACCCGCCTTTCTACGCAATAAAATGAAAACGAAACTTAATGCCACTGAAAGAAACATTAAAATGAAACCGTGAATCGTCGTTAAATGTCATCAAGCAGAGCTCAACATGGGATCGGATCAATTTCAATTTCAGAATAAAATTATTTGTTCACTTTGCGAGAAATCAGACGAAACTGAAATCACCGGGCCTCTCAACTCCAAAGGCAACATCTCCGCACATCAAAACTGTTTGGTAAGTATGTTTTCATATTGCATCCGTTACTAAAATGTACTGTGGTTATTAATGCTTTTCGCTGACTGTTACTTGTAGTTTTGTTTGGGTTAGGTTAATATGTGTTTCACCTTAAACTAGACAAGTCAATGAAGAATTTGAAATGAAAAAACAACAACTTTGTTTTGACTCTTCTGTAATCTTTCCCTGTCTAGCTTGTAGCCTACATATTTGAACAATGCTTGTGCTTGAAACTTGGTTTTACGAGCACTTCATTTGTCTATTTGCCTCTTTAAGATGAATTGCTTGATGTTTTCCCCAATTGTAAGTCGCTTCGGATAAAAGCATCTGCTAAATGAAAACATGTAAATGTATTTTCTATATACAGTCATGGCCAAAAATATCGGCACCCTTCGTAAATATGATCGGCTGTGAAAATTAATCTGCATTGTTAATCCTTTTGATCTTTTATTTAAAAAATACACAATCTAACTTGTCATTGGATAATAAGAATTTAAAATGGGGGGAAATATCATTATGAAAGAAATGTTTTTCTCTAATACACATTGGCCACAATTAACGGCACCCTTTTATTCAATTTTTGAAACCTCCATTTGCAAGTTTAACAGCTTTAAATTTTCTCCTATAATGCCTGATGAGGTTAGAGAACACCTGACAAGAGATCAGAGACCATTCCTTCATCCAGAATCACTCCAGATCCTTTAGATTCCCAGCTCCATGTTGGTGCTGCTTCTCTTCAGTTCACCTCACTCATTTTCTACAGGGTTCAGGTCAGAGGACTGGAATGGCCATAGCAGAAGCTTGGTTTTGTGCTCAGTGACCCATTTTTGTGTTGTTTTTCGGGTTTGTGTTTGGATTATTGTACAGTTGGAAGATCCAAACACGGCCCAGTAAAAGATTACTAACAGAGTCAGTCACTTATTGATTTTTTTATCTGTTGGTATTTGATAGAATCCATGATGCCATGTGTCTAAACAAGATGTCCGGGACCTCCGGGACCAGAAATATAGGCCCCCAACATCAAAAATACAGCGGTATATTTCATTGTACACAAGGGGTACTTTTTTATCCCTGTGTTCACCAAACCCATCTTGAGTGTTTGCTGCTAAAAAGCTCATTTTTTAGTTTCATCTGACCATAGAAGCCAGTCCCATTTGAAGTTCCAGTTGTGTCTGATAACTGAATATGCTGGAGTTTGTTTTTGGACGAGCTAGTAGAATTTTTCTTGAAACAACGTGGTGATGTAGGTGCTGTTTGACAATTTTTTTTTAAGGTTTTCTGACCCCGAGACTCAACTATTTTCTACAATTCTCCAGCTGTGGTCCTTGGAGAGTCTTTAGCCACTCAAACTCTCCTTCTCACCGTGCATTAGGACGATATAGACACACGTCCTCTTCCAGGCAGTTTCGTAACATTTTATGTTGATTGGAAATTCTTAATTATTGCCCTGATGGTGGAAATGGGAATTTTCACTGCTCTAGCTCTTTTCTTAAAGCCACTTCACTAATTTGTGAAGTTCAATTATCTTTTGCTGCACATCAAAAATCTATCTTTGGTTTTTCTCATTGTGATGGATGATTAAGGGAATTTGGGCTTTGTTTTCCCTCCTATTTATATTTCTGTGAAACAGGAAGCCATGGATGGATAATTTCATGTTCATAATCACCCTGGAGTGCTCAAAATTGTGACTATGAATGGGAATATACTTCAGAGATATTTTACTCATAAGAATTTCTAGAGGTGCCAATAATTGTGTCCAACGTGTATTTGAGAAAAACATTTATTTCATAATGATATTTCCCCCCCATTTTAAATTCTTATTATCCAATGAAAGGTTAGATTTTTGTGAATTTTTTTAAATAAAAGATCAAAAGGATTAACAATGCAGATTAATTTTCACAGCCTTCTTTGATCATATTTTCCAAGGGTGCCGATATTTTTGGCCATGACTGTATAAATTTTAATGCTTATTTTATTGTGTCCTCAGTTGTTTGCATCAGGGATCTACTGCAAGAATTCGCCCATCTATGACGACCTGTTTGGTTTTGATGTCGAAGATGTAAAGAAAGAGCTGAAGAGAGGAAAAAGACTAGTAAATATCATTGCAAAAGCATATGCACAACACACATTAACTGCCTCTAAAACGTTATAATTAATTTTAACTGGTTAATATTTTTCTTAAAATATTGTTTAATACTATACATAAGTGTCCATACACAATACTTAAATGATGAACTACAATACATATTAATAAACTACGGGCTAAAGTGTAAAATATAAGTGTATTAGGGGTATTTTATGTGGCATGTTCCGCAGGTATACATTCTGTACAGTACATGTAAAGTTGCAATCAAAATTATTCAACCCCCTTGACCTGCAAGGCATTTTGCTGCCGAGAACAAAATTGTATGAAACCAATTCAACAAAGGCATTGGTAGGCTATTATAGGAAGTTTATTAATACACATTTGAATGATTGTTGTGAGAATGTAAAGTTGATGGAAAATGAAAGAATTCAAATTGGCTCTAAGCATTCATGTACAAAATTATTCAATCCCCAAGTCAAATTTTGTGCAGAATCTTTTATTCTTTATAACCTCCAATAAATGCTGCCTGTAAGTGCTTAGACGCTTCTATCACAACTCTACTGGAATCTTGGCCCATTCATTGCTTGAAAAGCTTCCAGATCACTGATAATCTTTGGTTTTTATATTGCCACTGCTTTCGTCAAATTCCACCAAATATTTTCAATGAGATTTAAATCTGAAAACTGAACAGTCCACTCAAACATTCCATGGCCTTTTAGTAGATTTGGATGTATAAAATGTTCCTGTTTTGTCACATCACTCTATAAGGCATTCTTCCAGAAGTCCACATGTCTATGCAAATGAATCTTAGCCTATTCAAATGGGCATTTTGTGTTCTTGTTCAAGAGTGGCACTTGGCAAGATGTCTTAAGGTCTCTGCACACTGAGTCCGAAATTTTCGCACGTTAAAAAATAAATACGACCTCACGTTGTGTCAATCACGTTTGCACACTGCCTCCGAAAATTTCGTCCGTCAAAAAAAAATCGGATCAGGTTCGATTTTCTGCGTTTTCGCATCCGTTGCATGAATTTTGATAGGAAAGGATGGGGAATACGAAAAAACGGAAAAACGCATGCGAAAATTTCGGACTCAGTGTGCAATGGCCTTTAACATGAAGGTCATGCTTTTCGCATTTAAATGTTGTTCCACCTTTCTTCATGTCATAATAATAATAATAATTCCTTGCATTTATATAGCACTTTTCTGGGTACTCAGAGCGCTTTACATCTTCATCTTTACGTTCTACGGTCATCTTCAAAGACTTTGTTAGTAAATTAAGGGTTTTTCTCAGTTGCTCTGATCAAACCTTTTATTCCCCTTGGTAATATTGTGCTTTTTCTTCAACATCTTCAAAGGTTTTCTGGTACAACGCATTTTAAACTTATGAATAAGCTGTGTCTCTAAGAACTTGTCTCTAGTTTTTTGAAGATCTTCTTGTAGCCATAAACTTTCTTATGTAATAGGATAATTTCTTCTCTGTAGCTTTTGTGAGAGCTCTTTTGATCTGGCCATCTATTGCTACTCAACTTCAACACATGCATGGACTAAATGTATATATGTGTAACAGCTCAAGGTAATTCAGCTTTGTTAAAACATTTCCGAAGCTTAGTTAAAAACAGAATATTTATGACAGCGGTACTCCAAAAAATCATTTAACTCAAAAACATTACATTGTACTGTATATTGACATTATCACTTTTACCACATTATCAAAATTTGAATAATTTTCATTACAATGGTAATTTGTATTGTTCAGCATAGTACAGCATTATACTTTAACATGAATACTTCTGTACATTAAATGCAAATTGTGACCAAACAGTCATCATATTCTAGTGTTGTTTCTCAGTGGATGCATAACTGCTGTGTGTTTATTTCTAGCTTTGCCACCACTGTAAAAAAAGCGGTGCTACAGCAGGATGTGATGTAAAACGTTGTAAACGCTCGTACCATTATCCCTGCGCCATAGAGGATCGTGGCAGAGCCGTTGAAGACAGTACTAAAGGCAGTTATAAGTAAGATGAAAGAATCTTTTTATGTTTTATGTTATGTTTTAGATGAAGTGAAATTAACCAAATTAATTTCCTTTTAGAGTCTTCTGTGAATTACATGATCCAGAATCCAAAAAAATAAGTAAGTGTTTCGATTTTAAATTCAGAAATCCTATGGTAAATTGTTTTTTTTGTAATTTTATTTGTGTCAGTGATACAAATTTGTAAGCAACTTGTGTGAAAATGTGAAATGTCAATGTGAGAATTATTGTCAAATTTTCTGAGTTGGTGTTTTTGTTCACGAGGTTCGCCAGACGGTCGGAGGCCTAAAATAAAAAGGCCTGACAGGGTCAGCATGCCCACACACACACACACACACGCACACACTTACAGCCTCTTCATGAACACATACATTGACTTCTACCTAACCACATTACTGTTCATCTTAAAACATCACTGCACAATTCTGAAATAAAGACATATAAATATGACATTAATTTAGATTACAATATGAAATTTTGGATGTAATTTCCTGTCTTTCCTTTTTCTTCATTTTTTAATAGAGAGATTCTGATTCATCTACAGGGTAAGTGTGCCGTGTGTGTGCATCCTTGTCAGAACTGGATTAATCACAGAACATTGTCACATTATTAATTACAGTGTGATTACAGTGTGATCTTGTGTTTGCACTTTTTTAGGTCATCAGATGTGAGTTTGTCCAAAAAGAAGAAGACCGTGTCATTTATTTTGTTAGATTCTGGTAATTGTTACTACAGTGTATCATAGCTTTATATTAGACAGTACTGCAGTAATACTCAATAACCCAGTTCAGTTACAAAAATAGAGTGTTTAATCAAAGATCTTTGTGTTTATTTGTCAACATGAGAATAATAGCTTGTTTTTGGCATGTTGATGACAGATATTGTAATGTAAATGTAAAACATTAATAACACTGGACTATTATAATTTTATCATAGATGATGAAACTGAGTCTATGTATGCTCCAGTACAATCAGATACAGAGGACTGTACACCTACAAATCAGAACAATGTGAGTATTCATGATATAATCTTGATGCACCATGTGAATGTCTCCAATTACACATCATCTTGTAAACATTTAATTCAAACAGCAAATTCACAACTCTTTCAGCAAAGACATGGCTATTTTAAAACTTGTTAGTAATATTGTTGTAATTTTTCTCTTAATTTCAATAGCCTTCAACTCCTGATCCTGAAAGTAAAAGGTATGCTGAACTTCATTAATCCACAGGAAGCATCCAGCCTGAAACATGTTCTAGGAGGAGATGTGATTAAGACTGTTGTCGTCCATTGTACTGACAAAAATTCTTGTCCAAGTTCCTTAAATGAGTTTCTCTGTCTATTTACAGGCCCTGTGCAGAGCCCAGTCCATCAACCACAGGTACAAATGAACACTGTGTGTGAAAGTAAAGGGTCATTTTTAATTTCTTACTGTAAAGAAACAAAGTCGCATGATTTTCAAAAGCTAATCTGATTATACTAATAGCTTATTGAGTCCATCTGTACAGAGGAGTTTCTAGTATGAAATGCATTTGTGTTTGTTTAGGTTCATTAAACTTAACGTCTGCTCAGAAGGCTTGTGGATTAGCAGACAGTCCAGGAGAATTGCATGGCAGGGTCAGAACACACACACACACACACACACACACTCTTCAGCTTTCCCTTAATGTTTTCCTCAGTACAGTCATCATCACCATCTAGAAAATAGACTAAAATTGTTCTGTACTATTATCACTAAATATCACTATATAACATACATTTTAACTTGGTTTAACTTTTTAATAGCTAATTAATGTAACTTAATTAAAAAAATAAATGAATGTCATTTTTTTATTGGGCCTCATCTCAGAGATGAGTGGCTACAGAACTGTATTCACAGATGATCATTTTACTTGTATTATGTTAAGGAACAAATTATACTGTATCAACAAACAGATATGCTCTTGTCAGAATTCAAAGCAAGTCTTGACCCTATTGACCTTTAATATAGACAAACTGAGACATTTTTTAAAATTGTTTTTAGTTCCACTGAAGAAAGTCAGTCGTACAGGTTTAGAAAGACATGAGGGTGAGAGATTGCAAAAAAGTCATTTTTGTGTGAATTAACCCTTAAAGATTTTAAATGAATCTTAAAAACATTTGGTAGTAAAATTATAGCAATGAAGTGTTTCTCTGTTCACTTTTAATAGCGGTCCACTCCTGTGCCTAAAAAAACAAGGTATATTTAGGATTTAGAAACATTTTGAAAGCAATACAAATACAAAAATACCATAATGTACCATGGTATTTTGGCAAAAACTTACAATAGTAAAGTTATGTAAAGAAACTTTTTTTGTTTTCCTTTGTCTGCAGGCCGTGTGTAAAACTCAATCCATCAACCACAGGTACAAATGTGTTTGTATTTTTGAAAAACAAAAATTAACGAGAAGTATCATTTATCATTCCTTACTGTAAAGAAACAATCTCATTATTTTCAGAAGCTGACGATGACACCGACATTGATTCAGTGAGTCTCTCTGTACACAACACATCACACTCATGTCACACCGTAAACGAGCAGATGTATTTACTGATATTTTCATGGCAAAAATGACAACAAAAACACAACACAAGGCCCAATAGCACTTCAGTTTGCTACATACATATCAGTCTGATACATGGCTAGAAAGATCCAAGGCTTAAGGATGATCTATAAATGAAACAAAGCTCCCCCATACCTTTTTGGAAAACTTTTCCATAGCTAGGAATTGTAACAAACTGTTAAGCCAGCAACATTAAATGCAGAGGAACATATTAATCAGGCCTATTGGGCAAAATTGACACCAAAAGTGACAAATTACATTTTTTAATATCTTGCACCATAATGTTTTTTTAATAAACTGTTTATTGTTGTTAATTGTGAAATATTATTACAATTACAAGATAACTGTTTGCTATTGTAATAGATATTATAATGTAATTTATTCTTCTGAGGGCAAAGTTGAATTTTCAGCAGCCATTACTCCAGTCTTCAGCATTTATTTGAAATAGAAATCTTTTGTTGTCTTTCCTGTTTGTTTGTTTGTTTGTTTGTTTGTTTGTTTTTTGTTCAGTTTGATGCATTCTTGCTGAATAAAAGAATTAATTTCTTTCAAAAAAAAAAAAAACCTTTCTGACCAAAACTTTTGAATGGTGTATTATACTCACCAATATACTCAGTCACTCTTATAACTTGCCTGTAGCTAGCAGTGTACTTGCTTACATTGTTCTCTCTCTCTGTCTCAGGATGAGTCTCAGAGTTTGTTGCCATCAAAACCGTACCATATCACTATTCCCTGTAGCGTTATTTTGGACTCTGGACCCTCAGCAGAATCAGGTGTGTTCATCACTTTTCTAGTGTCCTGATGCTGTCATTTCAATAAGGCGTAAACCTGTGTACTTAAATCTATTAAAACGCACACACTATATCTCTGTGTTTCAGAGCACAGTCTAGAACCTTCTTCACCTGCCGGCGCAGTCCCAGTGGCAGTGTCTACCTCACCTGGGTCTGTCATTGCCCCTGAACATAAGGAAACACCATCCACAAACAGAACTTCTCCTCCGCCCAGAGCTCCAACCACTGAGCCTGTCTCACCAGGTACCATTTACTCTGTCCAGGGTGCGAATTACAGGGGGATTTGGGGGGGGGTCTGACCCCCCCCCCCCATAGAAGGCTTGATCCCAGCTGATGGACATCAAAACTAGATGTAGGGGCAGTCACATAGAAATAGGCTAACCTACGCATAATATGGAGAATTCCTTGTAAATATTAATATGCATTTCTATAGTCCTGACTGATTTTAAAATGTAATTTTGGCAGCCCATGAAATGGGTTGTATTGATATTACCTGAGCGGTTGAAGAATACACTAGAGTGCTCTATCAAAGATGTGAATTTATGCTTGGATGGAGCAAGAACACCTAAAATGCATGTTTAGATTCAGTTGAGTGATAAAGTTTACCCTCTTCAGTGTAATGCTGTTGAACTTAATTTACGGAGCAAACTAATTGCTAAAATAACCATAATATTAACAGCAACTCTGAAATACAAGCGCGCTGTTTCGTCAGTCAGATGTGCGTGAAAGTTGCATGTGTTATTATAACAAACACTGTGTGTTTTCTTTCAGAATTATCATTGACTGGTAGAAAGACAAAAATAGATTACATAAATTTTTGCCTAAAATATGAAGATAAAGTAAAGGTGTGAATAATTACATTTTAGACACATTGTCAGTAATTTTGCCAACGAAAATAAAGCCCTGTTGTGCATTTCTGATCAACACACAGAGGGGTTTCATTAATGAATCCACATTTTTAAATGAATCGAGTGAATCAGTGATTCAGTGAGCCATTCATAACAGCAGTCTTCATTTCTTAATGAATCAGCTGAATGAATGATTGAATGACTCGCTTATTAAGACAGGGATTTCCCACCACCTACTGCTGCTTTTAGTTTTATATGTAGAGTATTGTTTCTTTTTTTAAATAATTTCATATTTCACTATTTATTTGTATTTTTGTATGTTGAATTAAAATATTTCTTTCTAAAGCTACTTATATTTTTTTTTTTGTAATGTCTATTCAGTGTTTTTTCTAAATTAACAATAACTATTTTCTTTAATAATAACTACCTTTAATTAATCAGCACATGATGTGCATGTTAATTAATCTCACTAATTTGAGATTAATTTGATTAATTAATCACCACATTATGTAATTAATTAGATTTTTAAAAATTAATCTCTTGATAGCCCGATTTAAAATATAAAAAATACTCCATATGGTCACTGTATAATTCACTCCCTGTCTATGCCAACCCTGGACTATTTCACCTGTGATCCCTCAGGTCAGGCCGGGTCACCTCAGCATTCAAGTCCCACTGCAGACGTTCCAGCAGTGTTAATATCCTCAGTACAAACAATCTCAGTATCTCGCTTCAAATCTGAGCAGCTACCAGTAGCTTCTCCTCCGACAGGAGTTTCTTCATCACCAAGTCGTCCCACTGCAGAAGATGCTTCTGATGTGGGTACCACAGTGAATTCTGAGTCCAGTGCCACCATATTTTGGACCAGATGTAATGAGGCCGGGTGGACTAAAGAAATCTTCTCAGAGCTTGTGTCTCAGCTGAG
>JAFVLL020038017.1:11986-62689 GCA_021397915.2 Tor tambroides
AAGTCGCATGATTTTCAAAAGCTAATCTGATTATACTAATAGCTTATTGAGTCCGTCTGTACAGAGGAGTTTCTAGTATGAAATGCATTTGTGTTTGTTTAGGTTCATTAAACTTAAAGTCCGCTCAGAAGGCTTGTGGATTAGCAGACAGTCCAGGAGAATTGCATGGCAGGGTCAGAACACACACACACACACACACACTTTCATCTATGGGAAGACACTTGATGTTTTCCTCAGTACAGTCATCATCACCATCTAGAAAATAGACTAAAATTGTTCTGTACTATTATCACGAAATATCACTTCATAACATACATTTAACTTGGTTTAACTTTTGAATGGCTAATTAATGTAACAATTAAAAAAAATAAATAAATAAATGTGTTGTTTTTATTGGGCCTCATCTCAGAGATGAGTGGCTACAGAATTGTATTCACAGATGATCATTTTACTTGTATTATTTTAAGGAACAAATTATACTGTATCAATAAACAGATATGATCTTGTCAGACTTTGTTTAGAAGACAAATAGACAAACCTACTTGAAAAATAATACTTGTTAAAAGTACAGCTTATTCTAATTTTGTCTTTTTCATCTTATTTAATAACAGAGTAAATGTTATCCATATATGTACAGAACATGTACATTTCGGTGAGTAGTCTGTAGAAAACTTTTAATTACAGAATATTGTCTAGTTAGTAATCACAGTGTTATTGTAATGATTCTGCCTATTGTTTTGTTTTTTTAGATCGCTAAATGTGGGAACGCCCAGAAGGGGAAAAAATAAAAGCATTCTAGACTCAGGTGATTATTATATATTTAGTTTTATTTCTTTTTCAAAATGGTAATATGAATTTTAGATATTTCTTGGGCTGCATAAAAAGTCATTAAAATCAAAACAATTTGAATAAAGTGTCTCTCTGTTTTAGATGATGAAAGCCCAACCTGCACTGAGCGTGTAGTAGCTCCAGGGGTGTCAGATCCGGAGGACTCTATGCTTCAAAAACAGCCCAATGTGAGTCTCTTATCATAAAATTGGACTGTTTGATATGTGTTACTGTTTTGATATGTCCATATGTCCCAATGTATCATATTAAACTTCACCGAAACTGCTCTGTCCAAATTAGAAGAGACAGTTCACTCAAAAATTAAAATTCTGTCATTATTTACTCACCTTCATGTTGTTCCAGTCTTGTGCGCCTGTATTGGCTTTCAAAGCAAGACTTGACCCCATTGACTTTTAATATAGACAAAATATCAGAGACATTTTTTTAATTGTTTTATTTAGTTCCACTGAAGAAAGTCAGTCGTACAGGTTAAGAAAGACATGAGGGTGAGTGAATGCAAAAAAAGGCATTTTTGTGTGAATTAACCCTTAAAGATTTTAAATGAATCTTAAAAACATTTGGTAGTAAAATTGTAGCAATGAAGTGTTTCTCTGTTCACTTTTAATAGCGGTCCACTCCTGTGCCTAAAAAAACAAGGTATGTTTACGATTTAGAACCATTTTGAAAGCAATACAAATACAAAAATACCATAATGTACCATGGTATTTTGGCAAAAACTTACAATAGTAAAGTTATGTAAAGAAACTTTTTTTGTTTTCCTTTGTCTGCAGGCCGTGTGTAAAACTCAATCCATCAACCACAGGTACAAATGTGTTTGTATTTTTAAAAAAAATATATATATATAACGAGAAGTATCATTTATCATTAAAGAAACAATCTCATTATTTTCAGAAGCTGACGATGACACCGACATTGATTCAGTGAGTCTCTGTACACAACACATCACACTCATGTCACACCGTAAACGAGCAGATGTATTTACTGATATTTTCATGGCAAAAATGGCAACAAAAACCCAACACAAGGCCCAATGGCACTTCAGAACAAAGGTATTGTTTGCTACATACATCAGTGTGATACATGGCTAGAAAGATCCAAGGCTTGAGGATGATCTATAAATGAAACAAAGCTCCCTCATACCTTTTTGAAAACTTTTCCATAGCTAGGAATTGTAACAAACTGTCAAGCCAGCAACATTAAATGCAGAGAATCAATTTAACCAGGCCTCTTGGGCAAAATTGACACCAAAAGTGACAAAAATTACATTTTTTTTTAATATCTTGCAGCCACTACTCTCTGGCTAATCAGCTTCAACAGATATACAAATGGATTCACCCAAACTCATCAGAAAACATATGGCTAGATATTGAGCAAACAATTTGTAAGGATATTCTAATTTCAGATTTACCATTCTATAGTCAGACAATCAAAAAACACTCCTGTTTTAAAGCACCAACTATAGCAGCAGCTCTGACAGCCTGGTGGAAATTTCACCAAATCACAAACACTCCTCTTGCACCATCTAAATACACCTCCATTTGGAATAATCCAGATTATACAGTTAATAAAAAGCCACTTAATTTACACACATGGGCAGAAAAGGGCATAACACAACTCCAACACATCTTTCATAGAAATAATCTGGCCTCATTTTCATATTTGGTCCAGGAATACGGCATCAGGAGTAATAGTTTTTTGGAATATCTACAAATCAAATCATCTATCCAATCAAAAATCAACATTCGAACCGTTAATCTAGAACTTTCACCCTTAATCTCAGAGTTAATTAATATATCGTCCTCAAAAAAACTACTCTCCAAAATATACAGAATAATATTAAAATCAGACAACACATTAAGTTTACCACATGCTAAATGGGAATCAGACCTGTCTATTGCTCCGGATGCCGATTTCTGGACACAAATCTGCAAAAATATCTACTTTATGACAAAAAATGCCAACTTGCAACTTATACAGTATAAGGTACTTCACAGATTTCACTTAACCGGACAGAAATTGTTTAAAATGGGATTCACTTCAGAAACATGTTCACATTGCACCCAAAATGAAACAGATACATATGTTCATGCCCTTTGGTATTGTACCCCAATTATAAATTTTTGGGAAAAGGTCATTGAATCACTATCTGTCACTATGGGATGTCACATCCCAAATTCTCCATCAGTTTGTTTACTAGGTGATATATCCATAATCAATTTAGACAATATAAACAGTCAGTTACTCCTGGTAGTGCTAGCTATCGCCAAGAAAACTATCCTCATGAACTGGAAATCAAGAAAATCCATACATATTGCATCCTGGAAAAACCTACTAATTGATTATATCTCAATGGAAAATTTATCCAGTTCATCCCATAATACAGTAGAATTACACCCCTTCTGGTCATCTCTCATTACCCTCCAGCAGTCATAAATCTGTTGACCTTCTTTGTCTGAGACCAATCACAACAACACATCTCCACCTACACTACTATTTGAACTTAATTTGAATATTAACCATTGAGTTTTGGGAAGGGGTGGAGGACAACATCGATGAGAAAACACTGAGAAAGGGTTTAAGAAAAGGTTAATCTACGTGCATGTATATGGTATATTTTTTATATGTTTTATATTTTATATATATATGTATGTATATATACATATATATATATATATATATGTATGTGTGTGTGTGTGTGTGTGTGCATTTTTTTCCCTCTTTCTCTCTCTTTCTTTCTCCTCCTCTTCTTCATCATCATCTTTTTTGTTTGGCCTCCGGTCCCCAGTAGGCTGTGACATCCAGGTCTGTATCTGGTGTGGTGGAGTTGTAATACGGGTGGGTGGATGTAAGGTGGGGCTTGTGTCTCCCCGCCGTCTCCCTGAGCTATCGCTTCCACTGCCTCTTTCCCTGGCTGGTTCTGACTTGGATGCCTCACTTTTTTTTAATGCACCACATATCAGCTGAAATACATGCACACCTGTTACGAACCTGTGCATGTATATGTATATATATATAAGGGAAAAAAAATAAATAAAAAATTTCATAAATAAATAAATAAATACACACATATACAGGGTAAGTGTGCCGTGTGATGGGCTGGGTCTCTGGCATAGGCTGCACCATATGTCTCATTGTTTTAATGCATCACAAAGTAGCTGAGACATATACATGACAAAAAAAAACAAAAAAACATGCAGGGCAAGTGGGCCGTGTGGGTGGGCCGGGTCCCTGACCTGGGCTGCACTACACGTCTCACTTTTTTAATGCATCACGAACTAGCTGAGACATATACACATCTACACATTAAAAACATTATTAATTAGATAATAAATAAATAAATAAATAGATATATAAGTGTGGCATGTAGGTAGTGGCCGGGGATGGCTGATGTTTGGGGAGATAGGGAGGGGGGCTTTGGGCCCTGTTGCCCAGCAGCATCTTTCCCTGGCATCCCCCCCCCCAATTATTAAACATTTATTAATTTATAATTCAATACTAATATTATTAATATTATTATTTTTACTTGCCCTCTTCATTGTCCTCCACCCTTTCCCAGTTTTGATGAAATCATTATTATTATTATTATTATTATTATCATTATGATTAATATTATTATGGTTATTATTGTTGCTAATAACATTTGTTGTCTCTATTATTATTATTATTTGTCTTTATTTATTTTTATTTTATTTTTTTTTACACTACTTATATCTTATCAATCTATTATGATACTATTTCAGTTGTATGCTTCCTTCCCCAACCCTAGACACAATGACACACACACAAACACATACACATGCACGCACACACACGCGCGCACACACACACACATGCATGCTCACAGACATATGAATGCAAATACAGGAGTTAATCAGAACGGATTTGTAATGTTGGCCATCAGTATATATATGTTTGTTTGTCCAAGTGTTTCTACATTTTGGCACGTAAATATTGTCACCTTCTATACTTAGTGTTTTTTTTTCTCTTATATGTATGTTTGGTCCATGGGGTTATGTATTTGGTACATGTAAACATTGTCACATTCTTTACTTGCATAATTAAAAAAAAATAAAAAATATCTTGCACCATAATGTTTTTTTTAATAAAACACTTTTTTAATAAACTGTTTAGTACAGTAAGGTTCATCACCATCCAGTACAGTTAAACCTCTGTTCAATAGAATTTTCAATGTTTCTAAAAGAAGTATGTTATGCTCACCAAGGCTACATTTATCTAATCAAAAATGCAGTAAAACATTAGTACAATTAAATATAACTGTTTGCTATTGTAATAAATCTTATAATGTAATTTATTCTTCTGAGAGCAAAGTTGCATCCTTGCTGAATAAAAGAATTAATTTCTTTCCAAAAAAAAAAAACCTTTCTGACACAAACTTTTGAATGGTGTATTATACTCACCAATATACTCAGTCACTCTTATAACTTGCCTGCAGCTAGCAGTGTATTTGCTTACATTGTTCTCTCTCTCTGTCTCAGGATGAGTCTCAGAGTCTGTTGCCATCAAAAACGTACCGTATCACTATTCCCTGTCGCGTTATTTTGGACTCTGGACCCACAGTAGAATCAGGTGTGTTCTTCACTCTTCTAGTGTCCTGATGCTGTCATTTCAATAAGGCGTAAACCTGTGGAAATAGGTTTTTTTTTTTTAAAACAGTATCTCTGTGTTTCAGAGCACAGTGTAGAACCTTCTTCACCTGTTGGTGCAGCACCACCGGCTGTGTCTACTTCACCTGGGTCTGTCACTGCCCCTGAACACAAGGAAACACCATCCACAAGCGAAACTTCTCCACCGCCCAGAGCTCCAACCACTGAGCCTGTCTCACCAGGTACCATTTACTCTATGCCTACCCTGGACTATTTCACCTGTGATCCCTCAGGTCAGGCCGGGTCACCTCAGCATTCAAGTCCCACTGCAGACGTTCCAGCAGTGTTAATATCCTCAGTACAAACAATCTCAGCATCTCACTTCAAATCTGAGCAGCTACCAGTAGCTTCTCCTCCGGAAGGGGTTTCTTCATCACCAGGTCGTGCCACTGCAGAAGATGCTTCTGATGTGGGTACCACAGTGAAATCTGAGTCCAGTGCCACCATATTTTGGACCAGATGTAATGAGGCCGGGTGGACTAAAGAAATCTTCTCAGAGCTTGTGTCTCAGCTGAGCGGTCTAGGAGAAAGAGTCCAGTCACAGAACGCTAGCCACCAAGGTGAGAACAGCCTTGATTCAAATCAGTTTTGTGAAATATTCTGGGTTCAATACAAGTTAAAGGTGAAGCGGCTTCTGCTCTACTAGTGTCACATAGTGGAATTACAAAAATAAAGCATGTTATCAAACAACCTCAAACCCTTAGAATTATTCATATCGTAACTACATATCCAAAGTTCTGTCATGAAACTCTAGATGGCGCATAATGACTATCTTTTTGCATCAGCAGCCAATGAGCTCGCTGCTCAACATTCAAATACTTGGCTAGTGTTTGCTGTAGCAGTTGCAGTGCGCTTCAGAAACCCTTCACCTTCCCCAGCTCCACCTGTATAGATCTGCTATGTTTGTGGATGTATCTGCTGTAGCAAATACATTGTCATGTATATTACCATGCTAAACTCTCAGAGAGTTGTCATGACTGAACTTATTTTATCTGGGACTTGACAGTAAAGTGGCAAAAACTGGAGTTTAGAAACTTCAGCAAGCATCTCGATTGAAACCCAAACACTGAATCAAATTGCTCCATCTTGTAAAAGCATTACCAATGTTTACCCTCCTCTTACATGGTTGTCTCTCTCTGTGTATTTAGGCAAGTCTTTTTAAATTTTGGCTTGCTGGTAACAAACCAATCTAAATTTCTTTTCCCATGTAACGTGTCAGCGATGGTCCCACACACTGGCTATAAAGCCTCTTGCTTTGTCTGCTAAAGTAGCTACAGTCCAAACTCTTGCTATAGGTTGACGTGGAAAGACTGACGAATTTGAATGGACCACACTAAATGTTTTTTGGTGCCTGGGAGGCTCAATGTTTACCTTTTTTGGGAGATAAACCCATGAATGGAATACTTATAATAGTCAATGAACAATAAAATGGGTTGAGAGAAGATATTTTAACCAAAAATATTATAAACTTCACCTTTAAGCTCAATCGACAGCAATTGTGGCATAATCTTGCTATCAAAAACATTAATTTTGACTTGTCCCTTCTTTAAAAACAATCTGAGTTGCAGTGAATAACTTAAGATGGAAGTGACAGAGGCCAATCGACAAACGTTAAAATACTGTTTCTCATTAACTGTGATATTTGCCTTTAAGTAAAAGGAGGAACGGGTCAATTTTATTTATTTATTTATTTTTTTGGTGTATGTGTTGATCACTGATCTGTAGTCACTATACTGTTATATTGTCAAAAACACTATCAGTTTATCTTAACTTGTATTGAACCTGATATATCCCTGTATGTTCTTTAACCCTCAGTATGCTGGGTTTTTGTTTATACAACTGAAAGTCTATGAAATATTCCACAGACTATGATGTTGCTCTCAAAGTATTGGGGGCATCTGGACGCCTGCCTTGCATTATTACTCAGCTGGAACAAGGTATAGTAATTGATTGTAGCCACCTAAATCTAAAGCGTTACGTTATTTAAACCCTTTAACAGTAAGTTTTGAATTTATATACTTATCATTTGAATGGGTAAATTAGTACATTTTTGTGCCTTGTAATGAATTACATATTAGAAAGTAGAATTTTTATGGGGACTTAAATGGCAGTGTTTTGTGAGAATGACTTTGTTCTTTGTGTTTCCAGACCTGGAGAAACAGGAACAGGATTTGCAGAGGAAAAAAGCAGCACTGAGGGATGCCAAAGCTGTACTAGATGTTTAATATAAACAATTTAACAGAATTAAGATGTTTTATGTTTCGCAATGATTTTTTTCAATGTTTAGTCCAGACCATTTCTGCAGTTTGCATATGTCATATTTTTTTAAAATGGGGGTTTACAGTATGCCAGTGACAGAAATATCATGAAATATGTCTGCATTTGCCATTTTGATGTGATCATTCTTCTGTTCTCAGTTTGTAAATAATACAGTTGCAACTGTAAGAAACATTTTTTACAGAATGTTGTTGTTAGTATCTTGGATTGTATTTTAAAACCTAGCTTTTGACACTTTTAAAGGGGAGTTTGAGTGTGCTGTTTTACACAGAATTGCGGTGTATATTTTTCTGTTGACTGGGGGAAGTGAGACTCACATCACCTGCGTTTGATCATCTGTAAACAGTTCAGAGCAGGAGACTGAACAGCCAATCAGCACACAGCAACAAACTGACAAAACAGCCTCTAATGAGGCTTCCGGTCAACGTGCCTGAAGGGCTAGTCAAAGCTTTTACTACTTCATAAGAGAGGGGAAAAAAAGTCTATTCCCAATATGGACACTAGATGGCAGCAGACACATTAACAGCTTCTAGAGACTCACCAAAACATTTCCGTCATCTTTCAGACCTGTAAGGTGTCATTGTCCTTTAAACTGCGCTTTGGCAATGAAGTCCAAACTTTGTTTAAACAGTTTTCAGTGAATTGACATATATAAATATTATAATAATACTTTTAAATATTTTAAAAACATAACATACTTTAATAAAACCCACGCAAGTAGCCTAGGTCAGTTCATGTACATTCAGATATAAACATAAAAATGTATTAAGTAGTTTTATGACTTTTATTTGAATGTATTTGAACTATTATCTCTGTTAGATAATAAATATAATGGGATGTGTTACTTATTCATGGCTGTTATTATAAAAGGGTGCCTTATGCCTATTCATTTCCCCCACTCATTTTAGAACAACCAAAGCAGTGAAGACTTAAACATAATAGGATGTAAGATCTTAGAAGGAGCCTTTTTTAAAGACTTTTTCAAAATGTTCGCTGAACCCCCTACTATCTGTCATTACTAATGTCTAGACCTGCTGAGAAATCAAGACAATAGGAACAATAAGAGAGTCTGCATTGGGGGGCTTACAAAGAGTTACTCACCCATCCATGTTTCAGATAATATTACTGGCTGATGCTGAATAGTTCTGTGGCATAAGGAGTAGAACACATCAAAATTCAACAGATTTATTACTAATAAATCTATCTGTCTCTCTCTCTCTTTCTCTCTCTATATACAATAAACATAGGCTAATTAGTACTATTGCTAACCCACATTATTCCTCCAATTAACAACCAAAGATCTAGGGACACATTTACATTTACATTTACATTTAGTTATTTAGCAGACGCTTTTATCCAAAGCGACTTACAAAAGAGGACAATAGAAGCAATCAAAACCAACAAAAGAGCAACAACATGCAAGCATATGACAAGTCTCGGTTAGCCTAACGCAGTACACGCAGCAAGGTTTTTTGTTTTGTTTTCCAAAAAGGAAAACAAGTAGATAGAATAGAAAAAAGAAAGCTAGTGTTAGTTTTAAAGAAAAAAATAGAAACTTTTATGGTTTGATAATTGCACTAAGCTGACTGTGATTTCAGCTTTGTTTCGATTAATCATGCAGCTCTACTATATAATGCAATTTATTTCCCCATGTTGAAATCATATGAGATGGACATCATAGTGCAACAGAAATCAAAGTCATGGCTGACAGATACAGATCTCTATCAAATCTGTGAGAACTATGTAAGGTTTCTGTGGGATAATGTGTAAATATGTCATTCACTTTGACGTACACTTGGATGTCTAGCATGATCCTCTTGTCTTCTTCAACATGGATCCCCCAGATGCAGTCCTGACCCTTATCATAGGCCTCAGGCCAGTTTGGAGACAACACCACCCCAGCTGAATCTGTGATCTCTCCACTGCAAACCGCTGCAATGCAACCAAAGTAGAGAGAAAAAAAGAGGTCACAAAGAAATGCAAACACACACAAATGTACCCAAAATGCTTTTTTTTTTTTTTTTTTTTTTCTGCATTTAAAAAGACCTTTATGAACAAAATAGGCAAAAAAGTCTTCATAAAATACAATAAAAATAAATAAATAAACAAACAAATAAAATGAATGTTATCAGTGTTATTTTAGTTATTAAATCGTATGTAATTTTATTTATTTTTTTAATAATTTCATTTTATTTTTATTGTAAGTTTCAGTGATTTTTTTTATGCCTTTTTCATTTTTATTAGTTTTTGCATTTTATATTTTTATTTATTTTTATTTCAGTTTTAGGATTTTTAATAGTTCAGTTTAAACTTTTTTTCTCTGTTAGTTGTGAAGGCACCATTTCTATTTTTCAGCTTTATTTCAAAAACAAAACAAAACAAAACAAAACAAAACAAAACAACAAACACAAAACAAAACAAAAAACAAAACACTATTAACCAAGATGAAACAACCTAACAATAACAACACTGATGGTTATACAAAAGCACCAAATTTTCAAAAGTCCTGGCATTTTGTATCCCAATTTGTTGCATAGGTGACCCCCAGCTCTGGGACAGAGGTCAAGCTCTGGATTAATCAGACTAGGGTCTAAGTGGAAAATTCCTGCCGCATTAATAAACAACTTGAGGCTTCCTGTTTTCATTTTTCCCTTTTTCACACCACTACACTGGCTTAGCTGGTTGTAAGCACATTTTCAAATGGAAAAGCTGTTGTCTTGACCCTCTGCTGGAGCCAGTACGAGTAAATCCTTTCAATCCAAACTCTATTGTGAGGCTAGAGAAATGTACTTGAGCAACGGGTCAGATAAGATGGCACTGTGTGTGTGTAGGTGGGGGTGGAATCAGGGCTTTGTGAGTGAGGTATTCTCTCACATTCCTCGGCTCTGTGCACCTGCTACTAGCTTCCATGGCTTAATGCTTTTAGTGCTGCTTTAGGCGCGTGACTGTGGCTAAGAGTGTCTGAAACCCATCCAGGTGACACAGCATGTAGTGGATTACATAGAAAAGGCACTAAAAGGATGTGAGGGGTTTGTACTGTACCTGCACATGCTGCCTGTAGAGCTCTTCAGCAGCTAACTAATGCCGATTATACACAGAAACACAAATGTATAGCCTACACATATATCCTCACGTGTGAACATACAGGAGAGAATTCAAGAATCAAACGTGTTATTTATTTGCACATGCACGTTGCATGTTGTGTTATTTTAGCACCTGATTCATTAAGCAAATGAGTTAAATCAACGCTTCTGGATACATGGCTAGTTATCATGCTCTTTGTCATGATTTTCTAACTTTTGATGAACAACTGCAGCCATGAACTAGAGAAACAAACAAACAAAATCTCAATAAATATTAAAATAATAATAATTAATATTAATATTATTAGCATGGTTATTGTTGATTTTATTAAATAAATTAATATTACTGTTATTAATAACAACAATAATATTAGTAGTACATTTTTTACTTTATTAAAATATTTGTAATATTAAAATATTATTATACAAATATTAATTTAAATATATTATTATTATAAATATTATTATTTAAATATTTTTATCAAATAAAAAATGCTAATAGCACTTACTTTTATGAATAAGGTGCATTTGATATTAAGCACATCTACATCTAAATAAAAGTATGATTACTGAAATAAAAAGAAAGTCGTCATGAAATTAAATTT
Source organism: Tor tambroides (assembly GCA_021397915.2). Taxonomy (NCBI): domain Eukaryota; kingdom Metazoa; phylum Chordata; class Actinopteri; order Cypriniformes; family Cyprinidae; genus Tor; species Tor tambroides. The sequence continues at coordinate 23,465 of JAFVLL020038017.1, forward strand.
CACCTTATCTATTTTCTAAATATATGTTACTGATTTAATTGTGTTCATGTTTTATTTATTTATATTTAAATTTTTACCCTGAAATGTAATTTCCATGTCCCAGCAAAATGACAGACTTCTTTCTGGCATGTCACAGAGCAGATGAAAAACTCTGTCGCTACTTCCATTTCATCACGACTTAAATCAAATAAAGTGTGATGATATTTGCTAATAAATTCAATGCACAAAGAAACTGGTGCTTAGTAAATAAAATGCACATTTTTATGCTAAAATATGGTTAAAATTTTAGTAACTTTTCTATCAACTTTTGATGAACAACTGCAGCCATGAACAAGAGAAAAAAATTGTTGTTGCGTTTACTAAATTAATTATTAATAACAAAAATAATTTTTATTTTATTAAAATATTTTTTAAATTAAAATATTATTATATAAATAATAATATAAATATATTTAATATAAATAATATTATTTTTAAAATAAAATTTTAGTAAATTCAGCCCAGAGTGTACATATTAGGGTTGCATGCCATTCAGAATTGTATTTGAACTGAGGTTGCAAACAGGATGCAAAATTTGAATGCAATTTGAAAAGAAGAATAGTTCAAATGAACTGAACCCAAGATAAGACAAACATGTTGACTTGACAAAGTTTCGGGGGAAAAAAAGCTTAAAAAAACATGAAGTTTGAAAGTTTATAATGCTGACGGACAGATTCAAATTCGCTCTCCTGAATTGAAAGGCAGCCACTTCTTCGATTCTGAATTTGGCCCAACCCTGGTACATATGCATATGCAAACATTCTCACACACCTCTGCAGGCGGGCTCAGTCTCATTCCATTGAGGGTTGCTGGGATCCATGCACTCGATGATAACAGAGCCCTGTTCCAGGGTGTATCCGGAGTCACAGGTGAACTCCACAACCGTGCCCACAGCGTAGGTACTGTCAGTGGTGGTGAAGTTGCCGTACTTGACGAATGGCTCGTAGCAGTGCCCTGCTGCAAAAGCTGAGAGGACACACCATAAATCACCTGCTCCGAGACGCACATCACAGTCCAAACACTATCACCAAGCATCTGATTTCAGAAGAGCTTAAAACACACAGACAACCAGTCCGCTCGACTCAGCCTTTAACCGCTTCACAAAATAATTTCGTCCGAAAGGCCGAGGACAGCGCGGAATCTGAATTTAAAAGCGTTTTTAGATGGCAGTCTAAAAGAATTTGTCTGCTAAAGCAATGTGCAGCGTTTTACTCTCCCACCAATCATAATCTTCCTGGACACAAACCCAAGGTTTCAGCTTGCCCTTGGAAGGAGATTGTTAGTTAATCATCCTTAGCCAGACTTGCAAGGCCACTTATGGGCGTAAAAGGAAGAGAGACGGCCCAACAACGTGAATAAATGTGAAACGTGAATGAACAAACTCACTCAGGGAAACAACAAACCGTCACGCCTGGCTGAACCGTTATTGGTTGTTGTGCTCGTCTTAGAATGTAGAATAGAGATTAGAGCGAGAAGAGGAGACTTAAGATGAGGATGTTCAGACTATGGATAAACACTGGCTTTGATATCCCTCCGGGTCCGGCCTCATTCAAGCGTGAGCTAGATTAGACTACCCGCATTCAGCTTTACGTTCAGCCTCGCTCTCTGTTTAATAAACACAGGTGATTCTGCCAATTACTGCAAACTGTTTTCACCCACCTCCCCCCGATCCCCTTCCCCAGACACATTTGCATTATTCATCTTTGGCTTCATCTGGCTTCATTCTCTAAAAGTAGAAATGAGCCATTTTAATCAGCAGTTGATTCTTACTCTCTTATAAGTATAGAAACAATCATTATATAAGATGGTATCAACATAAAAGTCAGATTTATATGGAAATAAGAGTAATATGTTCCAGTCGGTGCATAATTTATGTGCATTTTATGTTATTGCTGTGAGTGAAGTCCCAATAGGAAAGAAAAAACATAGATGAAATCTCTTTAATGTGTCAGATATTTCTCCCAGGCAGCAATTAGATTAAATGGTAAAAAAAGAAACAAAAGTCTCCTGTGAAAAGAGACTTTTCAAAGAGATATATCACAAACTTTTGTTCAATGTTCAAAGACACAAGAGTTATATATTTATATATGAAGTCAAACATTTCTCCTCAAATTCCAATAGGGGCACTTCTAAAACAAAGAAAACATAACTATACTAACGCCAAAGCTTTTTTCATTGAATTTTGATTGATTTGATGTAATTATTTTCTGAATCTCTTTTTTGCCTAAATTATGCAAAGATTCATTAAATTGACTAAAAGTGACCGTAAAAAAGGTATAATGTTACAAAAAATTTCTATTTCAAAAAATATGGTTCTTATGAACTTTATACTCATCAAAGAAATCCTGAAAACACATTTCACATATAAGAATGGTTTCTGAAAGATCATGTGACACTGAAGAAAATTCAGCTTTGCCATCCCAGGAATAATTAGAATTTTAAAATATCTTAAAATGGAAAACATTTATTTTAAATTGCAATTTAATTTTTACTGTATTTTTGATCAAATAAATGCAGCCTTGGTGATCAAAAGACAGGGAATACACACACACACACACACACACACACACATATATATATATATATATATATATATAAACAGCTATACCAAATTGTAACAACACTTCACAATTCTTTCTTTAATTTTGTCAAATACATGCAGCCTTGGTGAACAGAAGAGACAAAAAAAGGTATTTATTCTTCTACCTTCTAGCAACCATAAACGACTCTAAATCTGCAACATTTAAAGTGATAGTTCACCTAAAAATGATAAGTCAGTCATCATTTTCTCACCCTCAAAGGGCAGTAATGTTAAAGACTATAAAATATATATATACAGTGCCTTGCAGAAGTATTCAAACCCCTTAATTTTTTTTGCGTTTTGTTATGTTGCAGCCTTGTTTTAAACTGCTTTAAATTACTTTTTTCCACAACAATCTACACTTCACACACCATAACGACAAAGCAAATAACAGGTTTTTAACATCTTTGCAAATTTATTATACATAAAAAACATAAATGATTCCATTGCATAAGTATTCAAACCCTTATCTGGGACAGTTGAAATTTAGCTCGGGAGCATTCATATTGCTTGTAGATGTTACTACACTTTGAGTGAAGTTAACCTGTGGCAAATTCAACTGAATGGATATGATTTGGAATGGCACACACATCTTAATAAAAGGTCTAACAGCTGAAAATGCATATCAGAGCAACAACCAAGCCCTGAGGTCAAAAGAACTGCCTGTAGAGCTCAGAAACAGGTTTGCGTCAAGCCACACATCTGGAGAAGAGTTCAGAAAAAATTCTGCTGCATTGAAGATTCACAGAAGCATGTAGCCTTCATTATCCATAATGGAAGACATTTGAAACAACTAGGACTCTTCCTAGAGCTGGCCTCCTGGCCAAACTGAGCAACTGATGGAGAAGGGCCTTGTCTAAACTGGTGACCAAGAAGCTGATGGTCACTGTAGTAGAGCTCCATGATCATATATGCAGATGGGAGAAACCTACAGAAGGAGAAACATCACTACAACACTCCACCGATCTGGGCTTTATGTCAGTGTGGCCAGACTCAATCTTCTCCTCAGTGAAGACACAAAAACCCACTTGGAATTTGCAAAAAAGCACCTAAAGGACCCTCAGACTCTGAGAAACAAGATTCTCTGGTCCGATGAACCTCAATTCTAAGCATCATGTTTGAAGGAAACTAGCTCTGCTCATCACCTGCAGAGCACCATCCAAAAAGTAAAGTGTGCTGGTAGCAGCCTCATGCTGTGGGGCTGTTCTTCAGCGGCAGGAACTGAGGGACTCATCAGAGTAGAAGACAAGCTCCATACACCAAAATATATAGATAGCCTTAATTAAAACCCAGTCCAGAGCATTCAGAACCTCAGACTGGGCAGAAGGCTCACCTTCCAACAGGACAATGACCCTAAGCACACAGCAAGCGTGGCTTATAGACAACTCTGTGAATGTCCTTGAGTGGCCCAGCCAGAGCCTAGCCTTGAACCCAATCAAATATTTCTGGAGAAACCTGAAAATCTGCCCCCATCAAACCCGACAGAGCTAGAGAGGTGAAGAATGGCAGATAATTGCCAAATGCTGATGAGCAAAGCTTGTCGCATCTAACAAAAAAGACTTGAGGCTATAAAGGTGCTTCAGCTAAGTACTGAGTTAAGGGTTTGAATACTTATGCAACATACTTATTTCAGATTTTTTATTTGTTATAAATTGACAAATTTGTGACAGTTCTGTTTTTGCTTTGCCATTATGGTGTATGGAGTGTAGATTGATGTGGAAAAAAAAGTAATTTAATGCAGTTTAACATAAAGCTGCAACATAACAAAATGTGAAAAAATGAGGGGGTTTGAATACTTCTGCAAGGCACTGTATGTACATATATATGTATCTCTTACCAACCTTTAACATTTGATCATTAAAGCATTTAAGGTATGAAACAGAAACTTTAGTTAAAAGTTTCTCTGGGTCAAACTGACTGTCAGAGAGAACATGGTCAAAAAAATAAAGAAATTATACTAAAAGAGAAATTAATCTCTAAAAATGATGGTAATACTCTGAAAATAATCAATTTCAGCAAATACGTACAAATAAAACTATTCTTTTCAACTACAATTACTACATAGATTTACATGATTATGGTTTAAAAGGCCTTCAGAGGACTGAGTATTTCACATGTGGCCTCTCAACAACCACAAAGTTCCAGATCAATGCTTTTGCTAGTCTACTGAAATTGATCAAAACAGATCCATTTTGTTTATGATGGCAGAAAAAGGAGAACGGCACTTCAATCAGAAAGACTATTAAAACCTGAGCATTCTGCCTGGTGTGAAATTCAGAGAGGCGTCTGGAGCGTGAGAAGACAAGCCGAATTGTTACAGGTTGCCGTGAAGGCACATTAGTATACTGTAGATAGCATAATCGGATTGTGGCATGGTAAATGAGATTAGATTGATCTCGCCGGATAATGACTGTGAGGTCCTGAGGTGTGCCTGACATCCCTGTGAACAAATGCAACTGCACATGTTCGACTGACCTGTCAGAGGGAATAGGAATGCAATTTCTGTTAAAAAAAATGCGTTTCCAGTTAAAACTCATTTTAATGACCTTGTCAGGTTGCATTTGCCCGCTTCATTCGATTTCCATTTGATTTAATCTGAATAAATCTCATTTGAGCCAGGAATCTAAAGAGTGTTTAGCAAGGCACAAGGGAGAACAGCTCTTTGGTGTGAATCGAAGCAACAAGGGGAATGTGCTGGAAGGTACACTCTTTGTCTCCACCACAGCCCTCAGGCTCTGTAGAGGACATGTGTTCTTCAAACAACGTTTGAACTTGGTAACCGTCGCCGTGTTCGGCCCAGCTCAGAGACCAACCAGCGGAGGACGGATTAGAAAAGATGCAGGCTGCTATCAAGTCCTCATTATTACGACATCCTATTAAGCTGGAATCCAACTATTTTCTCAAGCATTTTCAAAAATACCTTGCGGACATGCTGTGTGTGTTTACATACGCTTTAAAACTTACGAATGTGTATGTGTTTTTGTTTCATGTCTTACAAACTGGTCAGTGGAGGAGATATATTTGCTAAATATTTGCTAAAAAAGCTCTTCTGACTTGGGATGTAACGATTCACTCAACTCACGATGCGATACAATTCACAATACTGATTTCCCGATATGACTTTCTTCAGCAAACTGACATTTAAGACAAATTACAAATGAAAAGGTGTTATTTTATTATTGCATGGACAAAATGCTGCACATTTCTTTGCGAAATTAAAATATGTAGAATAACATAACTAAATTAAAATTTTAAAACAAACCCCATATCAAATAAATAAATAATACAAATAAAAGAAATCTCTTCATATAAACAAACTTTGCCTGTGCTCTTTCCATTTAAAATTAGAGGCAACCACTGTATTTTAATCATGATCCAAACATGCAGCATGAGCAGTTTTTAATCTAAATTAGATTGTATAATTCAGAAATTTGAAGCAAAAACAGAATGGTCTGACTTTAGCTTTGTGAAACTATACTACATAAAACATATCTGCATGAAACTACAACAGCAGACGGGCTGAATGAGATGCAGATTCACTCTCTGACAGCAGGTGGCGCTTATGGAACAGCAGAAATACAGTGTTTCTTTGGTTGCCGCTGCTGTGCTTATGAACACTACTTTAATATGCATTACACAGAGGCAAGATGAACAGAAAATACCATTTAAACTTTCCTAAAGACAGTCATTTTCCTTAGAGATACACTCATATAAAATCCTACCCCCAATTGTATTGCGATTCAAAAATATCTCAACCGATTTGAATCGTCACATATTTATATCGCTTTTCAACCGGCTCGAAGTGCATCGTTACAGCCCTACTTCTGACATACATGGCTTTCTTTTTAGATTTGTCATCATGACAATAATGGTACTTATGACTGAGAACTGTTTTGTTTGAATACTTGTAATGCAGATGTAAACGAATATGTAAATCAGATTGCACCATTCAACAGAAACGTATTAGACTGTATTCATTCTGTCTGACGAAAATTAGTGCATGTAAACATCTACTGATTCATTTGTTAAGTCTTGTCAGCCCATACCTTCATATCTAATGGCTACTCCCGTGTTGGTGCCGAATCCATCCGTCGTAAACTCCACAAAGAGATGTCTGGTGGAACTAACGATTCCCTCGTTCGGAAGGTATTCCACCTCATACGAGTCATACAAAATTGGTGAATCAATGTGGTTGCCATTTTTAATCAGAAACCTGCAGACATAAACAGAACAGAGGAGTTTAGTTCGGTTCAAATCAACGAATCTCTCAACAGTATCTGTTTGGCAGCAGATGTAATGTTCCTCAGATTTCTAGTACTGTCTTTTGGCAGTTTGCATAATAATTGCCTGATATGATTTTGAATAGCTGAGCAGCAAGTGACCTCATTAAAAGTCCATTTGTTAGCAAAGCCTGCAGAAAAAGTGGATACCGCTAATAAAAATAACTTAATCCTCCTCCTGAGGCCCCGAAGTGGGCTCTAATCGCTCTCTCCATGCCTGCACGAGGGGATTTGATTATTCTAAATTATTTTAAAGGAGAGCAAGTGTCTGATCTCAGAAACTTTCATCACTTTCACTCATGCACTCACAGCTGTTCCTATCATGCCTCGCTCTCGCCGTAGCAGATAATGCCCTGAAGAGCAGCGCCACATTTGGAGTGTGACGGCACTGTGAAGAGACACTCAGAGCTTCTCCAACTGTCTCTTTGAACATCAGATGACTAATTAGTGTATAATAGCCCAGTACTGAGTGAGCTGACTGGGACGGACCTGTCATCGTCTTCCGCGAGGGCCACCTTCTCGAAGTGCACGTGCAGCCGTTGACCCTCAGGGGCCTCCAGCACCCAGTGGCAGGTCAGGTTGTTGCTGTAGTTTCCAGGGAATCCAGGGGACACAATGCGGCCGAGAGTCGCGTTCTTCACCATTCCACCGCAGGCCACTATTAAAAGTACAAATGGAAGGAGACAGATGACATTGAGAAGAAAAAAAGAGAGCTAGAGGTTGAGGAAGCCCTCAGAGCGAACTCTTTCATAGTGCATGACCGTAATGACTAGACCTCAACAATGTAACAATAATAGTATGATGGCATAATATGTGAGGGCACAATGTTTTTACACATCAAAGAGACTTTCAGACACTCCCTTTTTTACAAAAATGCCTACTTACCTTCTATGTAGAAGGTGAAAACCAGTATATGAAATGAGTAGCATTTCTGAAATGATAGTATTCGTAAAACAGTAAGCAAAAAATATCCGGATGACCTACTATTTGATGGCATTTGATAGATATTTTCCATCTCATAAGGCAATGGGAGAACAGTTCAGAATGACAGTAAAACAACAAAAGTGATACTATAAGTCACATGACAATGACAACATGACAGATGTAGTTTGTTGGGTTTTATTCATACTACACAAGTTATTACTACACTGTAAAAAATGATGTTTTGAAGTTGTAAATAAAACAAAGATTATTGGTGTGTGTTTTACAAGGAAACACTATTTCCGTTTTTCTACTTTAAAATTTCACATTTAATTCCAATTTTTTTTTTTTTTTTTCCAGTGTTGAACAAACTTTGTGAACAGTTGCAAAGTTTGTTCTTCATTAGTATACGATTTCAGATGCATCTAGTGTTTAGGAGTTTGAAATATCTAGTGCCATAATCTTAAAAAATGCACTTTGCATTCATGTTGGTTTCATATAGTTTGAAAAACTTTTATACCATTTTCAACAAGTAAAAATGTCATATATTAAGAAAAAAGTATTAACATATTTTCCTTACACCTTGAATATATTTTAGTGTACAATTTCATTATGAATCATTATTTTTTTTTTTAAAGTTTTTTAAGTTTAAGTTTCGATTTTGTTTTATTACATAAAAGTTTTGATTTGAAGATTTATTACATAAAATATTAATATATTTATAAAAAATGTATATTATAATTTTCAATATAATATGCATTTTACAGTAATAAAAATATTCTAAATTATTAATTTAAAAATTAAAAATAAAATTACCTGTTATTTTAAGAGACTTACTGACCTTGAGGGTCTTACAGTCATGAGGGTCTGCAGGAGTCCTCTCTATGATATCATTTCCTGTTTTATATCTATTTTTTGCATGTTCATCATACCACAAGACTTTAAAAAATAAAATAATAAAACAGGAAAGTAATTTTATTTTTTAAAATTAATTAATAAATTAAATAAATAAATACATTTTAATTCAGAAATTTAAAAAATGCTCATCGTAAAATAGGTGCATTTGAGTCATATTTTGCATGAATTGCCCTGTCAGTGTATTTTTGAATAAACTAACAGATGTAGACAAAAATGCGCAACGTCATTGACTCAAGAACCTTTAGACCACAACGATTTAAACAGAGAAGTACAGCAATAAACAGTTTTTCTTAAAGTCAATGAAAAGAGAGAGCTTGGAGGAGGAGGATACCTTCTGAGCTTGACGGCTGAAGGTTAGTCAGGCAGACAGAACATAATTAAAGTGGGCCCAAAGCCCTGCTCCCTGGCAGGCTGCCCATGCTGATCAGTAATCAGACTCTGACAGTCTGGCCCGGTCCTGCATCAGCATGGCAGGGGCACACTTCTAAAACGGCACGTTTATGCTGTTTCACTCCGAATCAATGGCAAGACTGAGAAACCCCAAGTCCTGTAGGCCACGTCTGGCAGCCGCAGGCTAACTAAACCACCTCACGACGCACGCTACAGCCGTGCCTCCAAAGCACTAAATGAGATCCTTCATCAAAACAGCACTCCTTCAGGGAGCCCAGACTTGTTTGCAATCGGAGATGTTGTTCTGTTTGTCATGCAAGAGGGAAGAGATCCCCAGCTCTGGGATTCAGCTCTCTGAAGAGATCGAGGCACAAAAAGTCCTTATTTATGCAGAAGAGGCCGGCCTGTCAATCACGCTGTCACACCGGGCTGCCTTGAGGGTGTACGGTTGTTAATATTCACTGCCTTGTAGCACAAACACTTCTGTTACCACCACACCAGCCAAAATCAATGATCAAGCTCCAATTAACTTAAAAGGAGGAGGGAGCAACCGCACCGGGAGTTTCTCCCCTGTCAAGTTAAATCACACCTGTGTGGACTAAATGTTTACACACGCATGAGGTTTGTTTTTGAGCCCAAAGTATAGGGGCTATAAATGACACGATGACATGTGGGTGTATGTTTATGGTGAGACGGAGAAAAAAACGAAGGATAATTGCTAGTGAGCGAGTCCAGGGCAGCTTCACAATGATGCAAATCAGCAAGTGTGAGGAGGCTGTGTTTATGATTGGCAGGCAAACCCAAACATTTTCTGCACCTTGCGTCTATATGCAAATGAAATAAGGTTCATTAAAAGCAGAAGCTACTATCTCATAGATTTTTGTGTACTCGTAAAGATAGCAGTACTGCTTACTAGTGCTACTGCTTCATAATTGAATTTCTCAGGGGCAGAGACCAAATACTGCAGATTTGGTAATTAACTGTCATTTAGCTGATACTTTTGTTATAGTGCGCTCAATACAGGGCCAATCCCTCTGGAGTAACCTGCAATTAAGTGTCTAGCTGGTGAAAGGGCACATGTGACATGTTAGTTAGTCTCTACTTCAAGTTTACCGCCACCTGGAAGCAACCTTTTATATTAGCAGCCGAGATCCATTACTATCAGGGTAAAGAAATCATTTGAGTTCAATACAAGTGAAGCCCAATGGATCGCATTTGGGGAATAATGTCAATTAGGACAGAAAATATATTTTTTTTAACTAAAGAAAATCTTGGTTAGAATAAGGCACTTCATGGAGGTAAATAATGCCATCATCATTCAGAGAGTTTAGAGGCAGAAATGGGAGGTTATTTCTTGCTGCAACACTTTGATTCTTCACATAAATTTTTTTTGGAAACACATACACATTGAGCTGCAAAGTTGTCTAAATTATCATTTTGCAACTACTAGTTCAGCAATTTGTCACTAGCGTAATCTGGGTGCCTGGTAAAAACGTAGTAGACGTGTTTTGATTAGTCTGTTTACGTGGCTGGTTTTCATGTTAAACGTATGCCGACCACAGGAAGGAATCAAATTTCTGTTTTTCTGCTGATTCAAGATGCTCCATGTAAACCAGGAAGTTGTCATCTACTTTCTTGATATCTTTGCGCAAACACCATGCAAAAATTAGTGGGATTAGAGGCTTTTCATGGCAATGATTGGATATAACTATAAAAAGACAAGTTTAGCATGTGATTCTATCGTAATTGCCTCATAATAACATATTTAAAGGAATAGTTCACCCATAAATAAAAATTCTGTCATTAATTACTTACCCTCATGTCGTTCCAAACCTGTAAGACCTTCATTCATCTTTGGAACACAAATTAAGATATTTTTGATGAAATCTGAGAGCTTTCTGACCCTCCATAGACAGCAACGCAACTACCACGTTCAATTTTATAAGGCTACGAGAATACTTTTTGTGCGCAAAGAAAACAAAAATAATGACTTTATTTAACAACATCTTTTCTTCTGTGTCAGTCTTCAGAACGCCGGCCCCTTCGTTAGCAGCACAACATGCATGCGTTGTGGTACTCTCATGAATGCGCATCAAAAACTGACCTGGAAGATAAGAAATTGTTGAATAAATTTATTTTTGTTTTGTTCACGCACAAAAAGTATTCTCGTACCTTCATAAAATTACGGTTGAATCACTGATGTCAAATGGACTATTTTAACAATGCCCTTACTATCTTTCTGGTCCTTGAACATGGTAGTTGCGTTGCCATCTATGCAGGGTAAGAAAGCTCTCGGATTTCATCAAAAATATCTTATGGGTTTGGAACGCCATTAGGGTGAGTAATTAATGAAAGACTTTTCATTTTTGGGTGAACTAACCCTTTAATATTGTCTGGTGCTGTTTACTTGTAGTAAGTGCCTAATTATAAAAGCATTTTTGGATAAAATAAAAAATAAAATAAAATAAAATGAATTATGCCTTTGGTAACATTTTTTGGGTTTTAAATGAATGCATAAATATATAGAAAACATTTGGGACTCACCAAGACAGCGCGGCACTTTACCGCTCCAGTAGGGTGTGGTGGCATTGCGGCATGTGAAGGTGGAGGGACCCTGGAGTTGGTATCCACTGAAGCAGTAGAAATAGGCCTCTCCCCCTGCATGCAGGCTGGTGACAGACACGTCCCCATATGCTGGTCTATCAGGGAAGTTGCAACTCAACACAAATGCTGTAATGGAGAGAAAACGAATAACTGAATAGGCAAATGATTAAAACTGCAGCACGCCACACCACACTTATTTGAACAAACGTCTGAAGCTGTTCTAAAACTATCATTAGACTGAGACTATGGTCTGTGGGGAGTATGAATATTGCATTACAGCGACTCCCACTTATTTCAAGAAGACTTATTATCTTAACAAACTCCATATGTCTTTCTTTCTCTCAGTTTAATATGGCCTCCGAGGGTCTGTCCCCAATGCGTGTCCTCTCGCCACGTCCTCCAGACCGCAGCCGACCTTTTCTGTGTGAAAGGGACATCTTGAAGATGACAAATAAACCCGAAACCTGAACATTGTCTGCTTTCACAGCCAGAACGGGCCTGCTGGGATGCGTGGAGACAATCATTAGCTGCCTAAGATGATAGATTAGACTCACATTTGGTCTAATGGTCGCAATAGAGCAAAACCTTCTCTACCTCTGAGACTAGTGCAGATTCTTCATCATTTTTAACTGGACATTCTTTCCATTTTGACTTTTACACAGAGTCTGGTCCACATTGCAACTTATTCTGGCCCACTTAGACAAGCCATTAGAGCATCTAATGACATACTGTACAAAATGACCAATGACAACTCAATGACATGTTTCAATTTGTTTCTATGTGTCATTTTTTTTTTTAATAAATGATGCTCCAATAATAAGTCTACATTAATAATCTTGGTTACAAGTCTGGTCCAAATAAAACTCCCTGAAATGGCCTGTTACATAAGCTTTGGTCTTCTGGATAGGGCTGTGAAGTGAGGCTTTATTGACCATTGTCTTGCCTGGATCTCAGCACTGAACCAGACTGTCAATACTTTCTCAAGCAATGTCCACAAAGCCTTTTCACCATTTATCACTGCTGGCTTGCGAGTCCTCTTTCACCCTTTCTAAACGCCTGAAGAAGGTCTTGGACTGAAGCACTGCTATTTAATAAACATTTGCAAGGTACAACAGTGCAGGAATTTTCTATTTTACCTTCTTCCTATGAAAATCAACAAGCCCAGATGCAGTGAATACTAAAGACATAAAAGACAGATATTTTTTCTTTGAAATGAAAGAGGTCAAAATTCAAGGCCAGAGTGAATTCAGTTGCGAGTCATGTACTGAACGGTGTCTGCATACGAAGGAGGCTATGATAAGCAAGTGACCGTCTTTTCCTTCATCACACACAGCCTCTGCAGGAGTCCTCGCAAGGCAGTAAATCCAGGTTAGACCACAAGAGTCCATCGAGCTAAGAACTGCTTTCCCAACACCAATTTTTCGTCTCCTACTACCCATCCTCCTTGGAGAATGTTTTTGCAATTTATGACAGAAATTTCAGGGCTCATTTCTCCCTGTCTCGATGTGGCTGCAGCAGCTGTATTGTTAGCTGTTGAAATTCAGAGCAGTGTGTGGGTGTTGATTTTGTCACCAATGACAAGACTGAGCCCGAGGCCAGAAAATTTGCACAGGGGCGATAAATTATAACCTTTGACCTGGCTCGAATCCGTGTTTTATCTGCTCTCAAATTCTTTAGCTGACTGCAACAGGCCGAGCATGAATAATTTCCAGCACTAGGGGAGAATTCATTAAACAACTGCACTAACCAATATCTGTAAATAACTTGTAAATAATAGTGTTGTACCATGGCTTTTCAAACATTTTAATAGTTTTTTAGTTTTAGTTAAAAAAAAAAACACAATGATTTCATCAAACATTATTTAAGCCACCATGGAATAAAATAAAATAAAATAAAATAATAAAATAAAATAAAATCTTGAGAACTCTGAGAAAAATGTCAGAATTGTGAGATATAAATGTGAGAAAGAATTCACTTTCTCTCAATTCTGAGTTTATATCTCAAAATACAGACTTTTATCAGAATTTCAAAGTATAAAAAGAGTCTGAATTTTGAGATGTAAACTCAGAATTGTGAGATTAAATGCTGCAATTAGTGTTTTATCCTGTGGCAGAAACAAGCTTCCATTATTAATTTAAATGTGCATAAAATAACAAACAGCCAAAAAATATCTGTGATGAACAATTTTCAAGCAGCGGACTACAGAGATCTGGAATACTTTATCTGTTGAATAAAGCAAAATATATAATAAGCCTAATTTACATAGAAATTAGGCATTTTGTGAAGAAAGAAATTATGGTTTAATTTAAATACTTGGACACAGTCCTATTTCAGTGTACATAATGCCTGGTTAAACTGGATTGTGGGAAGTTAGTCGATAAAACACCGATTTTGCAATGTAGTACGACAAAGTAAATTCTAGCCAAAGTCTTTAGAGATGATTTGACACTTCTGCAAGCAAAGCAAGCAAAGAGCTCTCAAAGGGGTAGTCTCTAACAGCTAAAATGAGGCCTTCAATTACACCTGTAAATAACAGGTAAAAATGTCAAGTTGCATTACACATGATCGAGATGTTATCCTTTCCCAAAAGAAATGTTATCTCACATTAGAGGCCACAGAAGCTGCTACGGACGCGTCTGCTCTAAAATATTACAGCAATTTTTCAGGTGTCAGGCATTAATTAAACCGTGCTATACAATGCCCTGTAGTATTGCTTTCATAGCTGAGATTATCCGTATCTGATCCTGAACCAACAGCAAAAGTGAATCACCGCCGTGTTTCATGTGAGAATCACTCTCGCTCTGGTCTCTGATCCTATGGTAGTGTTTAGAGAGGTAGAGGGCCCTGTCAAACAGAATTAATGTTTTTGTTTAAGTTTTTTCCCCTCTGCTGGCTCAGGTTGGATTCCTGTGTCTAAGAAAGCCACAGTTTGATAAATCACTGCAATTTTTTTCCTCACTGAGCAGAGAGGAGCTGCGTAATGGGGTGGTGCACCTCAGCAACAATATAGGAGCCAGTAAGCGAGGGTTATACAGAACTGACATCCACACCCCTGAAGAGCATTTTTTGTGCCCCACGTGATGTCGAGATTCTGCGGTACATACACAAAAAAATCTGACACTAAGCAGAAAACTACAGTTCACTCTGCAAACTGTGTCACAGATGAGCACCCACAGTCCACAAAGCTTGGTTGATTATAATGGCATTTAGTGTTGATCCATGTTGATGCTCCACTTGTTTAAGGTGTAAACACTGTGCAACTGTAGTTTGTTTATGGTTGCCAAGAAATTTTGGGAAATGAACACAGAATTAACTGATATGTGGTTATATAAAAAATGAGAGAGCAGTACAAATAAATCCTTCCTAGCAGCAAGTATTAGTCCAAGCAACAAAAACAAGGCATACACTTACACACTACCACAATCACCAATCATTTTTCCAGTGTTTGGAGAGGTCAGGCAGTTTAAAAACTATACAATACTCTACAATAATAAATAAGTAATATAGAAATTAATATAGATAAATACATTTGTATATGATATATAAATATAGAAGAAAAATATATTTTTAATTTAATGAAGCAGTATAGTCTGATTCACAAATGTCTCTTAAATGGTTCTTTTTAAAGTGCCCTTATTATGGGTAATGAAAGGTTCATATTTTGGTTTTGGGAGTCCCCAACAACAGGTTGACATGCATGCAAGGTCAAAAAACACTTTTATTGTCTTATAATATGCATTTATATTTACCTTACCTGCTCAACGACTCCCAAACGATTCGCTCAAGGATTCATTTTTCCAAGCCCCTCCTTTGCGTGACGCTAATCTGCAGTGATTGGTCTGATTGGTTGATTTTATTTCCATTTCATCATGCCTATAATGGCTGATAAAGCAGCGTTTGTGAGCGCAGTGCTGCTTTGTATACAGCGTTAACGGGGAAACGGCTATTTTTACCGCTCCAAAAGTGGCACCTAGTGGCAAAGAATGAATTTAGATTTTCATTCAGACCAACAAGAAAAGACCAACAAATGGGCGGGCAATATGCTAATGTTTCATGTTGACCTCAACATGAAACGGCTTGGGACTCGTTTTATAAATGACTCATTTCAATGATTCAGAGTCGACTCTTTTTTTTGAGAGACAATAACTTTATACATGGTGCACTTTCAGATTTAAAACGTTGCAGGATGTTTCATTCAGTTAGAGCTGTGTTACACACTGCATGAAAGATAATTTTCAAAAATCCATAATAGGGGCACTTTAACAAATCAACAAACAAACAAACAAACAAACAAAAAACAGCACAAGCAGTGTAGTCTGATTCTAAAAAATTACTTTTAAATTGTTTTTTTTTTTTGTTTTTTTAGCGAATCAAAAGACTGCATCACCAGTTTAGTCTGATTCACAAATTACTTTTTAAAATTGTTTCTTTTAAATGAATCAAAAACATATTGTGTGACCAGTGTAGTCTGATTCACGAAAAAGGACTCTTTAAATCAGTTCATTTTAATAAATCAAAAACAGAGCACAATCAGTGTAGTCTGATTCACAAAGAAATGACTCTTCTAAATCATTTCTTTTTAGCAAATCAAAAAGTTACTTCGCAACCAGTGTAGTCTGATTCACGAAGAAATTATTCTTTTAAATCGTTTCTTTTTAACAAATCAAAAACAAACAGGGTAACCAGTGTATTCTGATTCGCAAACAAATTACTCTTTTTAAATATTTCTTTTTGGTAAACTATAAACATGTGGCACAACCAGTGCAGTAGTTTTATAATGTACCAACCAAGTAAGAAGATTCCTGTATAATTCACAGCATTAGCTGACAGAAAATTTCTTTGAAATGCATGCAAAATTAACATCTTAAGTGAACTATCCCTAAATGAATCAGAACCAAATAAGCCCTGCTTTCTGCTGTCTGTGATGTTTCAAAAGTTGAGCTGTAGAGGCAATTTAAAAATACCCTAATTCCAGTCCAGTGCTTCCTGTATATTTCAGTATTTGATGAGACATTTTTGCATCCTCTCTCTCTCTCTAGCCTTAAACCAGAGCATCTAACAGTAATTATGCCCTGCTCGTGAGTGCTGCATTGACTTCCACCCTCTTACATCGGTGCACATGCGCCTGCAGCGGCGGGGCATGTGGAGAGGATATCTGCCCCTGATGACTGTCTAATCTCGATGCTGAGAGGGGGAGCACTCCTCTCACCAACTCAATGAGCCGGCACATGGGGGGGGCCCTTCACTCCCTCAGCCATCTCTGTTATTTATGGTTTATTAGCGCTGTTTCAGCACAGCGGGGCCCATGTGCCAGCACCGCCGGGTTGTTATAGCATTATTACCCCTCTGCTTCCATTTCAATTAGACTAATACTGAGGGGGCACCGGAGGCTGGCTTTATGTGGAGCCGTCCGGTTGACACTAAATCACATGCTCGCAAGTTGCCTCGTGGCTTCATAGGCCATAAAGACTGAGAGTTGTAATGCAGCCTGAAGATGACTGTGTGGGAACTGGCATGGTGGAGATTAGCTGGCAACCGCTTAGACAGCAACAGATGCAGTGCTAATGTGCTTCATTAGGTGCCCTGGAGGAAGGCCCATGGGTGGACGAGGTGAGGATGGGGCGATGTATGTCCGGTCACCGTGACGAACCCCATGGTTTCGTTGGGTGGTTTTACTTAAAGGGATAGTTCACCCAAAAATGTAAATTCTATTATCATGATTCAACTGTTTTTGTCAATACAATGAAAGCCAATGGGGACCAAAACAACATTGGACCCTGTCAACTTTTACGAAGAAAAATATACCAAATATCTATCACTTTTTTTTCTGTCATATGAAACAATAGAAAAAACTGTTTTTTTTTTTTTTTTAAATGGAATAGTTTATTGAACCTTTAGACAAAATACAATTTGCATTTGTTTTTTTTGTTATCAAATTTGATACATCAGGCTTTTATGGTTCATATGGTATGATATAGTGAGAGTATAGAGCTCATATTTGAGAAGGAATGAACACTACCCGGTCTCATGACGAAAACGTAGCTCTGGGAACTTTTTGCAAGACACAAAATACTTACCAATAAGTACACTACCGTTCAAAAGTTTTAGATCAGTAAGACTTGTAATGTTTTTTAAAGAAGTCTCTTATGCTCATTTGTAAGTCGCTTTGGATAAAAGCGTCTGCTAAATGATTAAATGTAAATATAAATGTAAATGTAAAGGCTGCATTTATTTGATCAAAAATACAGAAAAAAATAGTAATCTTGCAAAATGTTATTACAATATAAAATAATGGTTTCTATTTTAATATACTTTAAAGTATAATTTATTTCTGTAATGCAAAGCTGAATTTCCATCAGCCATTACTCCAGTCTAAAGTGTCACATGATCCTTCAGAAATCATATGCGATCACTGCAGTTTCCAACAGAAATTAACACTAGAGGCAGTTAAACACTTGTAATTGTTTTTGTACACAGTTATGATTACAGCTCCATATGTTTCGCTTTCCAGACATAACAAGCTTGCTCGGTAGCTCAGCCGGCACGGAATTAGACTTAGGATGTGGAATCCTTGGGTATGAATCCTGACAAAAACATGACTCACGATGAAAGAGCTGAAAGATGAGAGATTGAAAAACAAGCTAAAACGGCATGCTTGCGATTGCGTTTTTACGTCACATTCACTTTTGATCATACTATCGGGTAGGTTTAGGTGTAGTGCAGATGGTACGTTATTTTGTGCAGATGGTACGTCATGGAGCATTCCAGTTATAGCGCCACTCAATGGACATTTCTAGTCAGAGTTGCGGAGACACCAACAAAACCAACGTCACATAAAACGTAACACATGTTCGTTCATCTGTTCCGGAGGAAAAAAGAACACTCTTTTAGCGCCACCCAGTGGACATTTCACATCGTATTTTGCGTCTTGCAAAAAAGTTGGCACTCTATATCTCCCAATAATATATCTTAGTAAGATGATGTTTAAATGCTTTTATTATTAAAGCTCTGTCGTTTTTATTGTGGGGGCATAATGCAATGCAATAGAATGATGTTTGTGAGATGAACAAATAAGCGTTCCTCAAATACATGATGGATCATATTCGATACGATCATTTTAACATGATTTTTCTAAAAACAAAAAAAAGCAAGCGTTCATTTTGAAATATTACTAACAATATAAAAGTACATATGTTTACTTTATAAAAATCTGTTTGACAGTAAAAAGAAATGTTTACCACAACCTAGGCAGACATTTTTCTAATTATACTAAAGCCTTTACTGGTTAAAAAAGTATAATCTATCAATCAGACAATTAAAGGTATGTAGTAGATTGTGTATAACAGGCTTTTCAGCTAAGGTTTGATCATATTGATACTTTTTGTGTATAATATAATACAGTGTGCTTTATAGGGTTAAGGACTTCTATTTTACATTGCACACCAGTCACAACCAACCGTCTGAATAGGAAAGCTCTAAAAATGTTGTGTGTCTATGTGACTGAATTACATTATAGACTGCTGTATCGTTATAGTAGTGATAGGTGAAAGAAGACCACACTGTCATCCACTTATAGGCACACACTGATAGATTTGTTTGCTCTGAATGCTTTACACGTATAAACATCTCAAACAGATTTCCATCCACACAGACCGTTTGCCCACTGGAACTCTCTGAAGGCTCTGAATATGAGTCAGGAACTTGACTTGGCGCATCTCAGGCTTCTAAACAAACACGCTCACCGCCTCTGGCTCAATGCATCTTCAGCTGTAAACACATAAAAGCCTTGAGCATATACAATGTGCTCAAGAAAACTCTCGTACATTCTGAGGGCAGGCCAAAATACGGTAAAGGATGGAGGTTTATTCCCAACCCTGATCAATGCACTCAATGGCTATTAGGTTGCCTATGGCAACAGAAACAGAGAATCATCACTCTATAAGCACCATACAGGATATATTGTTTACATCTCTTCAAGCAGAAAAATATGATTTCTTTCTTTCTTGATGGTTACCTTTTAATCATCCATCCATCCATCTAATAATAATAATAATAATAAAAAAAAAAATAAAAATAAAAAATCACACTTTTCTACATTCTTGAAAAAACAAAAATAAGGGTTCTTCATTCTTTCTTAGGTTACGAAAATAACAATTTTCAAATGAAATGATAATAATAATGAGATGAAGTACTTTTAATTTGTATTGAATTGTATTTGTATATATTTAGGAATGCACCAATATTAAAATTCTTTGATATTCTTAAACATAATTCACATAATAAATTGTGTTAGTTAACATATATGCTATGGCCAATAACCAACAAATGGCCTTAATTAAAATTATATACTATTTTTATTATTTTGTCAAAAATACTAAATACTAAACTAAAATTAAGTTAAGATCATTTTATGCATCACATTATAATGTACAGTAAGAGAAATGGATATCCTTGCTAACGATTACATTTAACATTGGTAAATTGTTTTTTAAAGATATTATTATAGTTTTTATTCAAATTTTGATAAAAATAAAAAATAAAATTTTTATTTTTATATATTTTCAGCTTTCATTGTAATTTTAAAGTTTTAGTAATTTGTTGTATGTTTTTATGAAACATATGTCTATGCAGTTTTTATTAATTTTTATTTCAGTTTTAGTTTATTACTGCATTAGAATGAGAAATGTTACCTTGTCTACATCTAGCTGAAATAAAAAAAAATTATATTTTATTTCAAGTAACAAAATTTATTTGAATAATCCTTACATATTTTAATTGAATAATTGAACAATCCTTAATTATTCAGTTAAAACACAGGATTATTAAATTCAATTTGGTGAATTTTACTATTAATTAAATTATGTAAATCTTAAAAATGTTTCCTTTTTTTCAGTGTAACTATAATAACCCCGTTTTAAAAATCAACTTTAAGTGAATGTTAAATAGTGTCAGTAAGGTAATCGATGTAAATGTTTAAAAAAGAAATGAAAAGGACAATTAAATATTCACTCTTGGCTACTGATAAATAAAAAATAATATACAGATGTGTTGTGCATCTCAATGCCTGCATTTCATTCCTTCAAAGCTGAAATTCAGATTCAGATTGTTCTATGATATTAAGCTATAAAACTCTTTATGTTCACTATATGGTTTTAAGTGTAACCTTTATTTTTATTCGTGTAAATGCTATATAATGGGTTTCAAACCTTTTACAGACACTTTTAGATAAAGCAGGCAGAGGTGGTCTTGGTGAGGTGGTGCCTGCTGGGTGAATATTTGTTATCTTCAGACTGGACCCCATCTGCTGTTTGATAAGAGCACAGTGACCAGCTGTGTGTCAGGCTGCCCTGACAGCATGTCAAGAACTAGTGGAGCTGCTCACGTCCATAAGTGTCCGGGCTTCCACTCTGCCAGTGCTTGTACAGGTTCACGCTCAACACAACCGCAAAAATTCACTGATAAGTAGAGCTTCATCTCTGATTCTGAGCATGAAATGCCTGTGTGTGTGTGTGTGTGTGTGTACATATTGTCATCTGGGAAAACATGGAAATGATGCCACTCTTGTGTCATGCAGTTTCCCCAGTATGAGTACATCAGGACAGTAGTACACTTACAGAAATGACTGTGCTATTAAATCTGTTGCATATTACATGAGCTAATAAAAAATATATCCTCTTTCACTTATTTATGAAGTATGGGCAGGGATTCACAGACTCCAAGCTCATCATGTCTTATTGAGGCTGATTGCACGTGAGTGGCTCAGATTGAGAGCACACAGACGCGAGGGAAATCTCTCTCAATTTAAGGCTTGTACATCACTTCTTATTAACCTGGACCATGTGGAGGGAGCAAACGGACATCATGAAGTAGATGCCCAAGAGACATACTGGGAACAACACAGGAATTTACTGACAACATGGGCCTGTTCTATCTATCTATCTATCTATCTATCTATCTATCTATCTATCTATCTATCTATCTATCTATCTATCTATCTATCTATTTTTCTATCTGTGCACTCAATGTGTTACATTGAAGTGTGTGTGGCGTGTCTAAATATATATTTTAATATATACACATGTACTTTCACATACACACACATACACATCCATTTATACTGTGAGAAAAAAATATTAAGCATGATATAAAAAGTATTTTTCAAGTTTTCAAATGATTACAATTATTATTGGATTATTTGGATTTTATGTTATCATTGAACTTCTGTAAAGACAAAATAAATTACAATATTATATGGAAAATATTTACTTTGTATTAAGTCGACTGCATTTTTTTTGTCTGCATGTCAATGTATTGAAATAGTATTATTAAATGTGTATAGGCCTTATTTTTGTTTTTTTATTTAATACTGTTAAACGCTATTGCTGATAGTATAAAATAATTGTGATAAATCACTTGATTTCTAACCAGAACTTGGAAAGAAGAATTAGGGTTGGGAATCGAAAATCAATTCCAATTCCAGAATCAGATACTTAAGGTCAGGAATCGGATACTTGTTGTAAAATTTTAATTTAAATTCCACCTATCAATCTTTTTTTTAGGTGGCAAAAAGGGGCTGTTAAAAATGTATTTGTCTTTGAATCATTCATTCAAGAGATTCATTCAAAAATACTGATTCATCCAGTAATGAAACAAGAAAATCTTGAGTGGGACATTAAATCATTCCATTCATAAATTCCACGAGGTTTTGTTTAGTTGTCTAATATTTTTTTCAGAATTGTGAGAGAACTACAACCTCCGTTAAAAAATATATATATATATATATAAATAAAAAAAAGTCTCAATTTATTCAGAATCGTGCAGCTCTATTTTGCACGCAAACAGCTCTTAATCGAGTCCAGTTTTTATGTAGCCGGCTGATTTTTGTTCATGGTATTCAGCAGCAATGAAATGTTTTGCAAAAAGAGAAACAGAATAAATATGTTTGATATGTAAATGTTTGACTTTTTTAACCATCATTGGAATCAAAACTGTGTACTGATAAAAATCGATCGATAAGCGGAATCAGAATTGGAATTGGAATTGATAAAATTCAAAAGATACCCAACCCTAAGTAGAATTAAATAAGAATATCAAATTTGGAAAATTAACAACTATTATAATAATAATGCAATAAATATATTTAATAAAGTCAACACAGCTAACAAGTTTGACAGCCCTAATAAACACATTTTGTAAAATCATTTTTTTCATTAACATTTTTCGCAGAACCCTTAGTACACTTTTTCAGGCCCCTAAAGTAACTTGTTAATATGGCCTCCACGTACTATAGGATTTTGCCAGTTGACAAAGGATGCTGTACTGTGAAATTAAAAAAATTAACTCAAAATATAATGTTTTTAGGGATGCTGAGCAATAGCTGTCAGTGGAATAAAAAAAAATATCTTCATGTACATATCTTCATATGCACTACTTATTTTCCACTACATGACTTTCTATTCAATTTAAGAGGTACAGGGAGATCATAGGTGGTGGCAAACAAAAAAACCAAGCAGCACAGAAGTAGAAAGTAGAGGTTTCATCAGCAAAGAAAAATCTGCCTTGTTCCCATGGAAATAAAAGCAGCCCACACCTATTTATTTGCATTGACACCTCAAGTGACAAAACACGGAGACAGTAAAAATCCTTTGCTTCATTAAACGTACATCTCACTGTCAGATTCTCTCTTTTATGGAAGCGTTGAAGTATAATTCATGTCATCTAAATGTCTTGCTCCAGCACGCCCCCCGTAACTCAGTGCCAGCACATATAATTTCATAAAAGCAAATAGACAGTCGGTGGCAGAGTGCGCGTCGTGTTCACGCTGGCATGTTTTTCATGCGGCCCTACTAATAATGTGAGGGCATAGAGAGCGGTCAATAAATGACAAAACAATGGTGTGTCACAGCACGGCCGAATGGCTCAGCGGGAAACACTCATTAACTGGCCGAACCCAAGCACAACTTTGAGAGTTCAGGATCCCGCGGCCCTGCAAAACATTAAACGACTTCAAAGAGTGGCGGCGGGGGAGTATAATAGCCTGTGATTTGATTGAGGTGCTCTTACTGCCATGTGCTTGCTCAATGAATCTGCCCTTCTCGCATATGCTCGAGTTCTATTTGAAACTAGTCTTCTGAGGAGAGCCTGTATTTGCACTAGTGTCATTCACATAGAAAGTGTTATATTTATATTTGCATTGAATTATTTAATAGATGTGATCCCTATGGACCTTTCTCCCCAAATGCCCGACTGTTAATCAAGCTCTGACAGGTAGATGCTCTGTATATGCAAATGACCGCCGTCTATCTCTAAGATCTTCATTTTTTTTTTTCACAGCACAGGTAATATCATTTCTCATAATTACTACGGTTCCCTTAATGAAGGCTGTTTGATAGTTAATGTGCAGATGAGCAGGTGGTCGGTGCTATCAATCAATTACACACACGCACACGCTCCGCCCAGGCTCTAAAACAACCGCAATTTAATTCCATTTGCCGCTGTTAGATTTTACGCCATATCACGTCCATTAAATGCAAATGAAAGAGCAGCTGTCTGCTCTGTATTATTGAAAGCAGGGGAAACTTGCACTGCAATTACCTCTTAATAATTATCTGATAATTCATTACCAATAACAACCTGGAAACATATGAATTTAGTTAGGGACAATGTTTTTGTTTTTTTTTCAAAGAGAGCTCCTGCAACTTTGTGATTAAGACAATGCCCTTTCTTAATTTTTAATTAAAAGGATTTAATGAAATGGGCTCCTCTACCAAAGTGTTGGCAAAGGTTTATAATAACATCCCTGCTGTACAATTTAGCGCTAAAGAGAGAGCCGTTCAGATTTAATAACTGGAACTATACAGCGCACAATCCCTCAGAAATTAAATGAAAATATGCCAATAATTGACCAACAGTGTTAATAGATGCTCACCTTTGAACAAAACCATAGTAAAAAAACAGTAGCTAATATTGTGAAATCTTACTACAATTTAAAAGAACAATTTTCTATTTTAATATATATTAAAATATCATTATTCTTGTGATGGCAAAGCTGAATTTTCAGCAGCAATCACTCCAGTCTTCAGTGTCACATGATCCTTCAGAAATCATGCTAATATGCTGATTTGCTGCTCAGAAAACATTTCCTATTATTATCAATGCTGAAAACAGTTATGCTGCTTAATATATTTGAAAAAATCAGGACCATGTGAATACCATGTGGTTCTTTGATGAATAGAAATGTCAAAAGAACAGCATTTATTTGAAATAGAAATCTTTTGTAACGTTATAAATTCCATTACTTCCACTTGTCCATCAAAAAAAAAAATCTTCTTTCAAACAAAAAATCTTACCCAAACTTTTGAACAGTAGTGTACACAACATAAATGTATAATATAAATTAATATATATTTAAAATGTTTGAATATTTGGCTTAATTTGCCAACTAAAATGTTATGTATCAACTAAATTCCTATGCCATTTTAACAAGACAAGAACTATAACTAAAACGAAAAACTGTGTGAAAATATGCATTTGCTTGTTCTACCATTCCATTCTTAAACCAATAATTACTCTCAATATATAGCTAACAGTATAATTTTACAGCCTTAAAAGGGAGCATATGTTCTCCAAAGTAACAGGAAGTCTCCAGTGACAAGAGGCATTTTGTCCGGAGGGGGAGTGCGCTCCTCATTATAAGTTGTACTTTCTTACAGCGCTACATTGACAGCGCGTCTGCAGAGTGTTGTTGAATCTGCGACACGAGTCCGCGGACTGTGTCCTGAGAGATTTGCTGAGGATTCTGGGGGCCGCATGTGTCACACGGTGAGGCGGGGAGCCTGGAGACACTACCAGACATCTTGACAGAATCCCAGCATCCCTTTCTCTCTCTGACAGGCCATCAGAGCACTCATGTACTTTCAGTAAAACCCAGAGCAGCCGCATCCCCCTGACTCCAATAACACAGCCTCGCTCTCTCGCTGTCTGTCTGCTCACAATACAGTGATAGATTATCTACACATTGGCCGCCGCACAGAGTGACGTGAATGCATCTCTCTCAGTATGTAGGCAACAAAATTGAACAGATTTTTTCTGCTCCATTGTATTTGGGATGAGGATAGACTACAAAAGGCAGCCTTTTCATACAATAAGTAAACAACTGTGGCAGTATGATTGTTTTGTAAATAACAGCGCACGGTGATATTTGAAATCCAATGGATTATTTCAAGCTGCGGATCAATCCGTACAAAAGTGTTTCAGGGAGGCAATTACACGGAATGAAAAGTGAACTTTAGAGCAGTACATGTGCTCATTGAGATAGGATTCACATATTAAACTGGATGTCAAACTTCATTCGCAGCCGAACGGAAAGGAATCTGCCGAGCAGAGACTTTCTAACTCGAATACGAGCGTATTTAAAAATCCCCGTTTGAATATACAAGAAATGAGCGAAGTTTGGAATGAAAAATGCATCAGAATGCACAACGCGGCAGACAGCAGCAAACACGAACGCCTGTGTATCCTCGAATCCGCCGGCACATGAGAAAGCATGAAAAGTCTTGATGTTTTCTCCCACCCACTGACATCACGCTCCATTGTTAAACCATCTGCACTGACATGCACCCTGTGTCACAGCCAATCATTAATGTAATTACTGGGGTTTTGCATCATTACTGTTATTCACGGTTGTGAAGTAGGAGGAAACGGCTTTTAGTGGAAGAAGGAAACAATGGCAGCCGTAACCCAGACAACCTCAGAAACCACATTGCTTTTAAATCGGCCTCTCAATGACTATTTTTCTGCACTTCACAGAGTGACAGACAGAGTGATTAAAACAACAACAGAATGATAGAACGATAGATAGAACAACAGATAGAATGACAGAACAATAGAACAATAGATAGATAGATAGATAGAACGACAGAACGGCAGAACGACATAAGGATAGAAAGATTCCAATTCTATTCAACTAGATGCATTGAACAATAGAAAAGAACAATGGATGGATGGATGGATGGATGGAGCGATAGATAGAACAATGTATAGAATGATGGATAGAATGATGATATAATGATGATAGAACGCTAGCTAGAACAAACAACAGAGTGATAAATAGAACAACAGAATATTAGAATGATAGATAGAACAATAGAACAACAGATAGAACATTAGAGCGATAGAACGATAGATAGAACGATAGATAGAACGATAGAATGATAGAACGATAGATAGAACGATAGATAGATAGATAGATAGATAGATAGATAGATAGATAGATAGATAGATACCAATTCAACTTATATTCATTTAGATGCATTGAACAATAGAAAGATGGATGGATGGACAGAATGATAGAACAATAGAACGATAGAACGATAGATAGATAGATAGATAGATAGATAGATAGATAGATAGATAGATAGATAGATTCCAATTCAACTTCTATTCAACTAGATTGCACTGCACAATAGAAAGAATGATGGATGGATAGATAGATGGACGGATAGATTGAACGATAGAACAATGCATAGAATGATAGACAGAACAACCAACGGAGTGATAAATAGAACAAAAACGATAGATAGATAGATAGATAGATAGATAGATAGATAGACAGACAGACAGACAGACAGACTGCTGGATACTGAAGATGTAACTTGGAGAATGTTTCACACACTTAATTTCAATATCTAAAGTCATTAATATTTAACAATTCCAGATAATTTAGCGTGTGAGTGTGCAGCTCTGTTCTCTGAGACGTTGGCGGCACATGGCACTTCTCAGCTAATTGGCTATGAGGATTCAGCCTGTGTTGTTTCTCATTTCTGTCTAATGAAGCACAGAGTGTACGGCACTTTTTCATGCTTGCTTTGTTACATTCAAATCATTCTTATTAGATCACTCTTCAGGCGTGAGAGTCCTTCAGTTTTGATTGTAGAAGGGGCGTCTTATGTGATCGCAGGTTTTCTTGTGTAAGCTCATTGAAGATTGATTAAGAACAAGTCCCTCAATGCTCCCCGACTCTCGAGGACATATGGACATTTGAGAGCTTTGGCCATTTGGCCAGGCACGGTCAGCATTTCATTTCAACTTAAACGCCTCTAAAATGGGCTACTTTTCAGATATTAACTAACCTGAAAAGGCATGCCAACCTCATTATCTGCAGCCGTCATGGACAGACACAAGGACACACTCTGCCAAAGGGGCTAATTAAAATCTCTTTTTATTCTTCTTCTTTGCTTGGCTAAACCTCATGAGCTGAGCCAAGATGGTTCCTGTAAGTCAAAGTCTTTTATTTGCATGTTATTTCTGACAGACTCGGGGTTGCGACCGAACCGGAGAACAGAAGCCAGCCTTGGAGGAATTGCATTGAAACCGTGGAGAACTACATAGAGAAACTCATTTGTGCTTCAAACAAACATAAAAGCTGCAGGCTGGTCAGACGCTTTCAATTGAGCTTAAGTAGTCGGATCACAGGATTTTTGTGTGCTTGTATTGCTCAGCGCCTGTGTACTTGACATGTGCGGCTAGATGCACAATAACATATAAGCCACCAGCTGTTTCTTTATCATCTGAATTTACCTTCACACAGAAATCTTTGTGGACAGCCTAGTCTCATGATACTGGATTTGCTGGATCAGAAGCAAGACTGGCTCCATCCTCCAGAGAGGGCTGGGAAGTGGGATTCCGCCTTTTTAAAAGTGCCCTCTTCCCTGAAACATCACAGGCTGGGCTTCCTAGCTGGGAGGGACGGCTTATGAATAAATGGATGGAAGATCTGGAGCTATGCTAACATCTGTGTGGCAGTAAGGAGTGAGTTGTCAAAACACTTTTCACACACCTACACATACTAGATCTCACTCTGTCCTAACCCACCATCACACCGGTGGAGAACAGGCTGGATGTTACTGCGGCTGTGCTGGAACAGCAAGCCTTTGAAACAGCTATTTGCTACGGTTAGCTAACAGCTGCCAAGAAGTGTTCGCGCAAGGCCGTTATCATCACAATCATCATCAAGTGGATGGGGTGTTAGTCAGCGGAAGTCAAACTCATTTATTCCGTAATTCTATTGATCAGCTTCCAAAATGTCTGGCAAAGAAAGCTGTGGATGTGAAAAATGTTCCTAGGAGCATAATACATGTTTTTAGTCTTATTATGTGTGATTCTTTGATGCATGTGTTTTCAGAGAGAAAAATGTTTTCTTTGTAATGATATAAAAACTAAGATTGTAATGTTATCTGAAACAACTTTTTTCAGTTAAAGGGGTCATGAACTGCCTTTTTAAAAAATTATTTTGTACTGTTTCAGTCTATTTCAAGAGGCGTTTATAGTTTCTCTCCACCCCTGTTAAGCAAAATTTGGGATATCACTTAAAAATTCTGATTAACAGCACAAAGATGCAAAAAAATGCATAAAAAAATAAATAAATAAATAAATAAATTACACACACACACACACACACACACATTCATATATCTATGTACACCACATACTTATACTTTGATTTAATATAAATACATAAAAATAATAAATAATAATAAAAAATTAATAAGATAAAAAATATTGGTCACACTTTATTTTAAGGTCCAATTCTTGCTTTTTACATACCATTAACTACAACTTTTGCCTCAACAAACTCCTAATTTGTTCTTTATTAATAGTCAATAAGGCAGTTGTTAAGTTCAGGTATATTGGGTAGGATTAAGGATGTAGAATATGGTCATGCAGAATATGTGCTTTGTAAGTACTAATAAACAGCCAATATGTTAATAATAGGCATGCTAATAATCAACTAGTTAGTGGTGATTTTTAAATAAGTTAATAGTTAATTTTTAAAATTCTTTAAATAAACTTTTAAAATAAATAAATAGCTTAAAATCCTTACTTTTAACACCGATATGCAAATAACATTTTCCAAAAAAAAAAAAAAATCTCCATTTATTTTTCAACCCCTCGCTGCAACTGCTGTTCTCCATTCAGGTCACTTTTTACAATCCAATCAGTTACTAATATATAAATATAAAGTTGTTACTCATTATATATCATGTTTCACTCAGAAATAAGTCAAATTATCAATGTAAAACAGGATGCAAACACCTGCTGACTTGAATATTGATAAGTTAAAAGACAAAGTGATGATATACTAAGGGTGTACAAAATTACAGAAGAAGGAAGAAAAAAGAACAATAGACTCCTCAGTCATAAATCTATCATAGACTTGAACACGAGGGCGGTTTGGCCTTTTATTATTGGCAGAAGAGAGAGCACGAAAATTAATGTTGCAGAAATGAGATGGCCTCAGGCAGAGGTGAACCTGGCATAAAGGTGAAATACAGCCTGAGCCGCACATCTGCTTAAGCTGATCTGACACCTCAGCCGCCGAACGCTCTGACACCACTAAATGTCAGAGCTCTTTTACAGAAACTTTGCCTGTCTTTTAACGCAGCCGTCAAAGACACTGATCCATCCAGACGTTTATCACTGAGAAGGGCAACGTTTGCGCCAAGACGCGGAGGTTTCAGGTCTACAAATCAGACACGGACGCATGACGCGACTCCCTAATCGGGTGTGAAAGGTGACATACTGTGTACAGAGTGGCAGGTCACATAAAATTGAAAGGATAACCGTGCTTATAAAACCGAGAAAGGAAAGAATTACAGCTCTCTCGTTGGACTAACGCTCAATTCCCGAGAAAACTTGCAATTCTATGGAACTCAGCGTGGTACCACTTCTTTCTGTCGACCCACCGACACTTTAAATGTTAAAGCAATTTCCCACAGAGAAGAGGAGGAAGGAGAGTGTTTGACGGTTAATTGTAGAGCCTTTTCATTGCAAAATCTCCTTTGCTCTTTTTCTTATTTCATGAATGGACCTATTTTCATCTATCAGTCTCCATGGCCTCGCTTACACCTACAGCATTGTTCGCTCTTAAAGCCGTGCTTTGAAATGACCTGACATGACTCTTCTTACTGTGCCGGTCCAGGTCTTTTTTTTGGAAGACTCCAAGGCATAACTCTGTGATGAGAGGGCAGGATTCATTAGCCTGTCAACCTCACAAAAGAGGCAGCTCATTACGTGGAAATTAATTAGCTATTCTCTCAGAGACGGTGTGTCCATCCATAATCAGATCTGTCTCGTCTTGCACGCCTGTCTAATGAAAATGTTTTCACTTTTTTCGCACCAGACAAGGTGAACCTAGGGATCAAACGGAATGGAATATCAAAGCGCCATTGTCTTCCAGAACAGAAAAAATTCAGCGAATTGAATGATCTACGACACCGTATAGACACAGAAGAGTTTGAATTGTTTAATTTTGTTTTACAGCTATTCTGTCTCACCTGTAACATGGTCAAGCTCACCCAGAGAGCCATTAGAATTGGATCTGCTTTCATCTAGCGCTCTATAAACCACAAGGGCGGAACGGAAATAAAATCCAGATGCGGCGAGCTCCAGATCATTTGGGATTCAGGGCCTCGGCCCAATGCCGCACAGGCGGGCAGGGTCAGAAGGAAAGAGAGGTGTGTGAATGAGTCAAGGCAGGGCATGTCTAAGCACATAAAACTACCACATTCCCATCTATCACAGAAATCCAGTCTGTCAGCGCACGACAGCATTTACAGTGCCTCCATGAAGACCTTGCTGACAAACAAGGTCAAAGGACGACTTACACAGCGTATAAGATTGTATCATAAAATGCCTTGATTTAGACTTTACGGTCAAGCAGCAAATAATAAACTTTGACCATTTTGAGAGTACAGATCTCCTGAGGGG
Organism: Tor tambroides; assembly: GCA_021397915.2. Taxonomy (NCBI): domain Eukaryota; kingdom Metazoa; phylum Chordata; class Actinopteri; order Cypriniformes; family Cyprinidae; genus Tor; species Tor tambroides. Next base: position 54,965 of record JAFVLL020038017.1, read on the forward strand.
TTTGAGAGATATTGACCCAATGGTAGTGTGACATTGCCAGTTACGGCAGGCTCAAGAATAGCTCTTTAACTTCAACTAGATGTGACCTAATCAGACCTAAATGTATTTTCTGGCAGTTTGTCTTGAAAATCAGACACAGATAACCTCATAATTGTTTTTATAATTATATTTTAATGGAAAACCTCTTTGTCAGTAAGACAGTAAGTTATAATTTCTAATTCAAATGATCTATTCACCGGAGAATCGTGAAAAAAATCGGTCACTGTTTATACAAAAATATTAAGCAGTACAACTGTTTTTAACATTGATAATGATAAGAAATGTTTCTTTAGTCTCATTTCTTAAGAAATGTGACAAAACAACAGGTTGTGGAATGTGCCAGTTTATGACGTAATAGTGCGGCCAAACACTGCCTCCGCAGAGGAAGATCAACGCCTGCTTCTACAGCACTTCCTGTTTAGCCCCGCCAACCGTTTCACACTTGTAGTAGCTAAATAACGAGAGGCAAACACAGGTTTACGCAGAAACCAAACAATAAAATTTATTTGATGAACTTTATTTTTAATGAAGTTCCAGACCATGTCAGTAAGAACATGGTCGTTTGTTCATTTAATTTTACCGCAGATCCGTTTACAAACAAGGCACAGGTCAACACAGGATTTTCAGAAAGATTGAAACTAAAAGATGATGCTGTGCCGAATGTATTGGATTCGATAGTAATGTCACAGCACACAAGTGTGAGTAACTGTTTTCATTATGTGATCACTATTGCTGTAGATGCAAAGTCCTCTATTCACTCAACTGGTAATACAGTGGCAGGAAAGATGGGTTCTTATTCGTCACAGAAGTCAGTCAAAAATCCGTAAACAAATGCAAATTTAATCAAAACACAAAACTTACAAAAAAATCCATTTGGTTCTTGTGTCCTATGATATTACATTTGTTAAACCTTTAACTTGTATTTCCTTAAATGTTTAAACACAAGTTTTTATCCATAAATGACAGCAAGACTGTAAGAAACTGTTTCTCCCTTATATCCCTGCCCGCACCTATTCAACCATGTAAAAACGTGTGTGGCCGTTAAAGAAAAAGAACCGAAATTATACACCATAAAACATAAGAAATAATACTGAAACATATTCATAGGAAATATCAAAATTGCCTCTCAAAGAAAGTTACAAAAATTATACTTTAAGTTATTACATTGAATTGGCTCTTACAATTGCTTTGTCTGTTAAACAGATTGTTTGATTTGTACTGAGTATTTATGCGTTTTAACCTAAATCACAGCAGCTTCCATCTATGAAGGATGTAGGCTGTCAAACATACACAACTGCTAGCCAATCATAGCAGTGGGCCTTTACTTCTGAGTCTACAATCCACCATGCCTATTCAAACAGAGCGTTCTGATGAGGGGGGTTAAAACAGGACAGAAAATAGCCTATGACTTCTAAATTATTATGTTCTTAATGTAAAAATATTGATAGCATTATAAGTGGGCCTCAGAGAACAGTACAAAATACAAAGGCAGTTCATGACTACTTTAAAAAATGTATCCAGGGTGAGCATAAGAGACCTCTTTTAAAAACACCAAAATTTTGATCGGTAGTGTATCTGGAGGAAGACATACCTCTATTTACTTTATGTTATCAGTAAAGTATATATGCATTTTGCATGATTAATATTCACAATTAACTGACTGTTACTTCCAAAGACAATCAATAATAAAAAATCCTAAATTATGACATCTACTGTGACAGTGAAAAAGTCAGTCTAAAAAAGTGAAAAAAAAACCCGTCTAAAAAACCATTTTGTTTCTATTTTGTTTATAAAAAAGGAAAAAAGTGTGAAAAGAAAAAACTCACAACAGTCAATGAATTTTCTGAAGCTTTAAATAAATAAAAAAATATGCTTTTCTTCAAAAAGGTACATGCCAACTGGCCAGTAATACTTTCATTTACTCGCAAAAGTCTTTTTTAACTTGCATGTGGTGTTTGGTGAGTGTGAATTTTGGCTGAACGAGAGTGCAAAGAAAGTAACAGACGAAAAAAAGCGAGAAGTGGAGCCCTGCTTCGGCTGAGGATGTGTGTCAGTGGGTGAGAGCGTGTATCTCAGCAGGTGATCCCTCGCCCTGCAGGGTTAATCTCCTCTGGGAGGGGTGAGCGGCAGGGTGGAGGATATTACAGCAGCTTCCTCAGCCATCACCTCACACAGCAGCCCGCCATGCACGGCTAGGATCAGCCCAGATCAGCCTACTTTATCACGGCTCAACTACACAACTGAGCTCTTACTGGTGCAGGACTGAGATTCTCAGCTCATAATACCCTGTCTAAAGCATTCATCAAATCAGTTTACCTGCAACACATGCATATGCATACAGATGTGCTTCCTTTGCAGTGTTGTATGAGAGTGACATCATCTGAAGCTTGTGGCATTTGAGCAGTGGTGTGGTGAAGGGGGCGATCCCCTGTTGAAAGGCCATTCAGACCCCAACAGCCTCCCATTTCTAACTCCACTCCATCAGTCCTGCCTTGTTTGTGTTTAACCTTTATCCAGACGCAAAGGGGGGGCGGCGAGGGTCCTTTCATTGTGATCTGAATTATTGAGAGGTCTAAATCTTTAATGTGCGTGTCTCTGATGGAGGTTCCCATTTAGAGAATCTGTCATCCGTCAAACTGTATGGCCTGCTGAACGCTGAGACAGGACTGATGTGTTAGATCAGCGTGGAAGGTACAGTAGAAAACAGCGTTGCTACAGACACATGACAAGAGATCAAAGTTCAATCCACTATAAAAGAGTTTGATGTGTTTATACTCGAATGCTCACAACACAAAGCCTTGGAAAAAGCTGAGGCAATCAAATGGAGATACATGCTCATCCATGTCGAAACGCAGCCAATTTTCTTTCTAGACATGCCTGACATGGCCACGTTAAAAAAACTGATATTCGAATAAAAACATCCAGAAGTGTTATTCCTTTACGAGTAGTTTTCTGAAAGTGAGGTGAAAGGCAGCAAGGAAAACTTAAAGTGCAAAAATGCAAACAGAACCTGCATCTAACCTCAATGATCGCAGAAAATCAAGAGAAATATCATTTCATTTGGTAGCTCAATGAGGATCATTCTCTCTATAACCTCAGTATGTTGAAGTACAAGGCTTAACGTTTGGTTTTAACATCAGTAGGGAGATTTTAACCTCATATTATGCAATATGTTTTTGGAAAGAAAGTGAAACTACCTGTTACATCTCATCAGCTGTTCTTGTACACAAATTATACACTTTAAATAAAAAAATAAAAATAAAAATCTGCTATTTGAATACATACATATACAAATTTGACACTGCAGTTTGATATTAATATTTGGCTTCATTGCAGTGTTGTTATCATTACCTAAAACTATTTAAATATTTTTAGAAACTGAAATATGAAATGAAAATGAAAAGTTGAAGTACTAAAATTACTAAAACTACAGCTGAAATATATATAAACTAATAAATCAATAAATTAAAACTAAATAAAAAAAGAACAAAAATCACAAAATCACAAAGCAAAATTACTAAAACTGAAGCTAAAATTAAAATGAAATCTGAAAATACAAAAATATAAAAATAAAAGCTGATTGAAAATTAATAAATACTAGTATATAAATATTAATAAATAATAGTATAAAAAATAACACTAAAATAAAACTACTTCATTGACATTTGGCATTTATTGATATCAAATCTGGAATGTAATATCTTGACATGCTATATAAATATACATGAGATTTGGGAGTTTTGCCAAAAGGGAAAATAATTATGGTAAGGTCCTGATCACCATCCATCTGTATTATCTGATAAAGAGCAGCATGAACATTCTTCTAAACTTCTTCTTATGTCATCTACAGAAGAAAGTCACTCACACGGTTTCAGAACGACAATAGATTGAGTAAATATAGTAATCATATAATTTCTGTCCATCCCTAAATCTACAGCCATACATTTACACTAGATCTCAATCCCTGCTTAGTTCCTTTCCTTCATTGTTTGCCATTATATCAGTGTCAAGGTGAGTGTGAACCCAGTGGCAAAATTAGCTGCTCTTGCGTGTGCACATCCACCCAACATAACAGCTGGAGAACACTACATTGAACCGGAAACAGGGGGAGCAGGGCCTTCGGAGTGAAGTAATTGGAAGTTTTGTAAAGAAACAGAAAGCCTTTATGAAATATATGCTGTCTGGCTCCCGTGGAAGATTGCTATAAGTCTAATAGAGGGAATGTACGGCTTCTTTTTTAAGAAACCCGAACACCACCGATTACCCCTCACACACTCATAAAGACAGAGATAGAGACAGAAAGAGGGGGTGGAGTGTAAACGACTTTCTTACTCAAAAGGCATATTAAGGATGTGCAAAAAATGATATTACTCCACTGCAAACTCGTCACAGTTCATTAGCTCACAGAAACAAAAGAATTTGCCTGTATACAGTCATTTGTCATTTTATCGCCCCGCGTAACAAATGAGAAAGCCGAGCTGTGCGGGACAGGGTACATCAGCGCTCCGTAACCTTTTCTGTTGTGCCGATCTCCCCTTGATGACTCTGTTAAAAGACTATTAGCAGAGAATTATCCAAGTCATTCTCTGATGTAATTATGCGGCCTATTGACAGCAGCTGTCATTTTCAGGCTAACAAGAGCATATTATGTTGACATGAGATAACAAGGAGTGTTTCCCCTTCAGTGCACAGAGAGTCTCTCCTAATAGAAAGCAATGATTGAGAGCTCCCTACTCCCAGAGTCCTAATCGTTCGTGCCAATCTAATCAGTAAGTGTACACTCATAAACAGGTTTGTCTAGAGTGCTGGATCCGTGCCAGCCGGAGACACTGGCACAAGCGCAATTAGCAGGAAGTAGATGAAGCAGATGTTTAGAGATTGACGTGTAGGACGGCTCACCTTGGTAACGCAGCAGCAAGGAGCTGGACTGTGGCTGACGGCTGCGGAAGTGGATGGAGATTTGGTTGCTCCAGCTGCGTACCACCAGACCTTTCAGCAAGATGGACTCGTTGGCCAGCACGGAAGGTTCCCGGCCGCCCAGGTCTTCAAATCTGACCACGTCACCCTCGGCCAGGCTTACGTTCATCACCTTAATGTTGTGAGAGATAAGAAGAAAGAGAGCAGAGACGCGGTTAAGGAACATGTGAAAACGAAGTGAGCTTTGAGGCTTTTAACTTATCGTAGTAATAGGTGTTTCTTCAGCTATGGGCCATGTAGACTCTTTCCCAGCTCTTCCAACAGTGGACATACACTTTGTTATTATTTTTCCCTGAAAGTCATAAATATTCCCACCATTTCTAAATGATTTAATATTATTCTGGGATGGACATTACAGTAATGGAAAAAACATTTTTGGAAACATATGGTAAACTCCTTTGTCTTGCTATGACTAATTCCACAGCTATCATTTCATATATCTAGTATTGTTAAGTTAGTAGTTGTAGTAGTAGTAATAGTAGTTAGTTAGTATTGGTAGTACATTCTGAGAAACCTCTTCTTTTTTTGTTCTACTACACAAAGAAAGTCATGTGGGTTCAGAACAACAACAGATTGAGTAAATTATATAATTTAATTATTATTATATTATTATTTATATAATGTTTGTCCATACCCAAATTTTATGTATCTAGTGTTACTATTGTTAAATAAAATATAAATATGAGGTAAAACATTTTTAATCTTAAAACTTTTAATATTAAAAAAAAAGTTTTAATAAAATTAAAGTAAATTCTCCTGGGATGTAAAAGTGCCTTCCCCCACTGTTTCAAGTGTGACTCATGCAATCAGAAGCACTTAAGTGATTTAATAGGGTCTTTAAATACTCATGGTGTAGGAGTGTTTAAAGGTGGTAAAGTTTGGACAATACACAAAACCAGAAGGACAGATTGACGTGTTTTCGGATATGCAGAGGTGGCAGTGGGGTGACACATTCTGCCACACTGACTGCACTCATAATGGTGTTGGCCTGTCTGTCTGCCATGCTGCATGGTAATTGCACCACGGGCAATCTCCTGTCTGCTGAAGCCAGCATGCATATCCTCACCTGTCACTAATAGAAAGCCACAGCCGCCCATTACTTCTCGTTCTGCCCGTCTACCACTTTAGACAACACATGCAACAACTGCATGAGCCAATATCCAATACTGCAGCGTGGGTGGAAGTCGTGACATGGAGCGAAGTAAAATAGTGGGAGTCTGAGGAATAATTACAATCACGCTGAACGAAAAAGTCAGACTTATTCAACTAGCGTGCCGTCGCGGAACTGTGCCATTGTGGCTGATCAGGGATCAGTTGGGATGTGCCCTTTGCGCTCCTCTCAGGTAATGAAAGCGTCTTTAATCAGATGCAGGCAAATGAATCTGACCTAAGGAGGGACCTTGCCTAGACGCAGACGTGACGACAGGTTAATGAGGCCTCGCACGCATCGCCCTCAATCTAGACACCCGTAACTCCTCACCACAGGAAGGCACCTCAAACTCTCAGCTCAAATTAATGCCGCTGTCTGTAGTCTACCATCAGGAAAGTTTAACAAAAAGCACAACAATTGAAATTCGTCCACAACGAACGATGAGGATTGAATTTAAATAGGGATTGTGGAAACGCTCTTAGAGGCCCCTGAGTGCTGTGAAGGCAACAGGTGACAACCTGATGATGTGTACTACAGAATAAATTCACGCTTAATAAAGCCGGAGCTGCAATGTGCTGAAGCAGTCTATAAAACAAAAGTGCATTACAAAGTAATCACATTACACTAAAAGCTCTCGGATAATAAAATGTTTCCAGAATATTGCTCGCCATAATCCAATTTGCGTTGGCACCGGGCCCGACCGTCTACCCCACGCATGTAATCCCTCGCATAAACACGACTGTCAGTCAGACGCAGACGTTGGCGTGTAAATGCGACCCTGAATGTGTCATTCAGGGTCAGTGTTGATTAAAATGTTTGCTGCTTTTTACACAGAGCACAACAGACAGGTTCAGAATAAAGGGAAATTACGACAATTATCCCAGCGCTCCCAGCCTGCCCAGAAGCCCCATATGTTATGAGTGAACAGGGGGAAACAGGAAGCCTGGTGTTATGTGTCTCAAATACAAAAATGACCTTAAAGGGACAGTCCATATGCAAATGTACATTTGTTCATACCAAAGCCAGTATTAAGATATAAATAAAAAAAAGGCATGTCAGTATTTTCTCTTGCAATGAGATTGCAGCAATTTAACAGAGCAGTGGAAGACAAAAATGGAATTTGAAGTACAATCAAATATGATATGTGAAAATATGCTTGAATGTGAAAATTATTATTTGATGCATATAATCATTCATATAATCATACTACTATATGGAAACTGTGCTAAAATAACATCTCGTAATTCATATTATATCCAAATAATCATGTTATTTTAAAATATATATATATTTTTTGTGAATACACACACACACACACACATAGTAATGTTTTTGAAAGAAGTGTCTAATGGTCACCAAGGCTGCATTGATTTGATCGGAAATACAGTAAAAACAACAATATTGTGAAATTGTGAATATTAATTACACATTATGACATTATGAATATATATTATTCTAATTTAAAATAACTCTTTTCTATTTAAATATATATTTAAAATGTAATTTATTAATGTGATGGCAAGATGAATTTTCAGCAGCCATTACTCCAGTCTTCAGAA